>LOEQ01003389.1:34461-53044 GCA_001685075.1 Bramus lutescens
TTCTTTCTTTCTTTCTTTCTGTCTCTCTCTCTTCTCTCTTTCTTCCTTCCTTCCTTTCTTTTTTTCTTTTTCTTTTTGTTTGTTTGTTGAGACAGGGTTTCTCTGTATAGTCCTCACTGTTCAGGAACTCACTCTGTAGACCACCACACCGGCCTTGAACCCACAAAGATCCAACTGCTTTGAGTTCCAAGTTCTGGCATTAAAGTTATGCCCATGATTACCTGTGAAATTCTCTCATTGTTTCTTATCACCCTACTGTCCTGCAGGGATTCAGGAATGTGCTTTTGTTGTTTTTAGGATTTGTTTTTTTCGGTTCTGAGCCAAGGTCTCAAGTAGCTCAGACTGGCCTAGAATTCATAAAGAAGACCCTGAACCTGATTCTCCTGCCTCCAGTCTTGAGGACGAGAATTACAGGTGTGTGTCACCTATCTGATTTATTGTGCTTGGGACTGAATCCTGGGCTTAAAGTGTGCCAAGCTAGCATTCTACTAAGTACAATAACCCCCAGGGTTCTTCCTGAAGGACTTGTTCAGGCTTTGGAGTCTCAGAGCTGTGTTACTCTGGAACTCCTTGTTACACTGGCTCCCCACTTCATATAGCACCCTGCCCTCATCTTTCTGGTGCAGTTCAGTCAAAACTTTACCATGGATTTCATAAAGATCCCCTCCTCAACTAAATAGTGAAGATCTCATGGGACACAGACTTAGATTTTACAAATATTTAGGCACAAAACTAAGAACAGTACCTGAAGCATGGTAGATATTTATTTAACCATTTCTAAGAACACAAGCAATTGTGGTGTGTGTGTGTGTGTGTGTATGTGTGTGTATGTATGTATGTGTATGTGTAGAGTATATGTGTATATGTGTGGAGTGTGTGTATGTGTGTATGCATGTGTGTGTATGTATGTATGTGTATGTGTAGAGTATATGTGTATATGTGTGGAGTGTGTGTATGTGTGTATGCATAGAGTATATGTGTGGAGTGTGTGTGTGCATGTGTGTGTATGTGTGGAATGTGTGTATGTTTGTGTTTATGTGTGAAGTGTGTGTGTGTGTGTGTGTGTGTGGTAAGAAGATTGTACTGTATCTTTTATCATGCCAAGACAAAAAGAAAAATAATTTTCTAGATAGAGCCTAAAGGTAATTTCCTAAATATAAAATAAATTTACATTTGATAACACAGATTTCCTTGGAAACAATTAAAATTGTCCAATATTGAATTTTAGTGTGGTCAAGGTCATTCCTGGGCTGCTGAAATGACTCAGCTAGTAAAGGGGTGTGCTGCCAAACCTGAAGATATGAGTTCAATCCCAGAGGCCCACATGATAGAAGGAGAAAACAGACTCCTACACATTGTGCTCTGACTCCATATACATGCTGTAGCATGCAAAACTCTGTGTACACACTAGATACATACATAGAGACATATGTGCATAGACAAAAATAAAATATGACAGAAAACTTTGAAATAATTCTTGCTCTACACCAAGATTCCTTAAATTGTCATAAGTACCATCGAAAGCAAGATTAAACGGCAGAGGCAAATATTCCCAGTGTTTTAATCCATAACAAAATGACATGCAGCTCAGTTAACTCCTCAGGGGACCTTAATTTGTTAGAAGGGATTGGAGTAGCACACGGTGGTCCAGTTGAAGACACTGTGTCTGCTGTCCTCACATGTCTTAGAAAAATAAAGCTTTCCACAAAGAGGCTGTCGTCTATATCCAGACACAGCATGCTACTTCAGCTGAAAAATGACATCATTTGTGGACACCCAGCAGGAGGGCCCTGAGGACAGTGTAATACAGGCCAGGCTAATGAGAATACTTGGTTAATGAGGAAAATCAAAGGCTAAAGTCTCAAGCTGACAAAAATAGCAGTGCTGTCATGACTTAGCCATAAATTATTTGTATCTACCCCCCATGTTAATTAATTGTTGCTTAATAGAGCATGGATGTGTCAAACGGCCCTTTTCTGAAAATTGGCAAAGTTAGTGGAAGGTGTCTATAAATTAAAAGAAACCCGTGCAGCTAAAAGTATTTAGTTTGCTTTGCCTAAGCTCTGTAGTGAGTCTGACCTGGGACTTTAATGCCATGTTATGGAGGGAATTTTCACAAGACTATAACTTGTGAGACAAAATAACATGACAAGGTAACAGACCTTGCTAATATACCAAGTCTAAGTCAACCTAAGCGAAAAGCAAAACTCCCCTATGAGCTGCACTAGGTCAAACCTGTGATTTGAATGGGCTGCCAAAACACAAAGTTGTTCATGTGTGTTTGATGGATCTTGAAATTTCTAAAGTCAGCTAATTGGACTTGCTTGGGAAATTGTTCTAATTGGTTGAGAATGGTTCCAAGGATGTGTGTGCTTATTGTCAATGTGACTACAGATGAGAAGGGGGGAGAAAATAGGCTCAAAATTGAGCCAGGGTACGAGAAACTCAGGGAGTACTGCGACATGATGGTTGAAAGCCATGCGTGAAAATGAGGAAAGCAAGGGTTCCAGCCTGCCTCCTGTGTAAGTTACTACAGTGAAACTTGGTTTCCATGTCAGTGAGTCAACCTACTCACGAAATCTATAATTGATTCTTTCATTTGGGGATCTGGTTCTCATTGCAGAAAGCATGACTTATTGGCTAAAGGTGAATACAGAAGAAAAGAGCCAGAAAACCCACCAGAAAGTGAGGTCTGCCTGCATCTGAGTACCAGTTGGTGTATTTCAGTTCACAAATTTGGTATCTTTCAATGCCATTCCAGGTGAAAGGAATTTATTTAAAGTATTTTTAAATGAGCAGAAATATAGTTTTCCTTAGTTATGATGAAAGATAAAGTAGATATAAATATTTTAACTGTAATTCTTGCTTGATAACTGTTTTGTTACATGTAATTTTACTATGTTAGATTTAAAACCTTTTTTATTTAAATAGAAAAGGGGAGATGATGTGGGTTTCCCCTCTGTATGCCGTGATAACCATTAATGAATAACAAAACTGCCTTGAATCTATAGCAGGGCAGAACTTAGCTAAGTGGAGAAAACTAAACTGAATGCTAGGAGAAAGAAGGGCAGAGTGGAGAAAAGCCATGTAGCCCTACTGGAGACAGACCCAGAACTTTATCTGGTAAGCCACAGTCTCATGGTGATACACAGATTAATGGAGATGGGCTAAAATAAGATATAAGAGCTAGCCAATAAGAAGCTAGAGCTTATAGATCAAGCAGTAATTTAATTAATACAGTTTCTGTGTGATTATTTTGGGTCTGAGCTGCTGAGCAGCCAAGAACCAATAAGCGGCCTCCTCACAGCATTGGTCAAATAAATAGATTAGATTTTTGGCTTGGCTTTTTTGTTGCTGTTGTTTTGTTTTATAGTTTTTGAGACAGGGTTTCTCTGTGTAGCCTTGGCTGTCCTGGAACTCACTCTGTAGACCAAGCTAGGCTTGAACTCACAGAGATAACACCTGCCTCTGCACCAAGTGCTAGAATTAAAGGCCTGCACCATCATTGCCCGCCAATAGATTAGATTTTTATCTGAGAAAACAGTTCCCACCTTTTATCTAGTAAATGTTTAATCGACCCACTGTTCAGTATCATCAAACTTTCTGATTTTCGCTGTTCCTCATCAGCTGATGGTAATGGTGACACTGGTGGGAACCCTGCTTTGGATGCCATGTCTAGACTAATCCTCCCTCACAGTGAATGCATATACACAGCACATGTTTATCCTGAGATAAATAGCACAAAAAAGAAAAAATCTCTTACCATTCAATAATATTTTCTTCACAGTGCGGTAGCAATCACATAATATAGTCTCAAGAGTAAGAAAGTTCAGAAAATAAAGCAAAACATTTTCTTGATATAAATTCTCCTTCATTTCAATGCTTTTCCTAAAATGTGTGAGCAAGAGAAGATGTTTGGCAGTCAGCATATCTTATCTCTGCACATATGTTATGGCTGTTAGCTTGGTGTTTTTGTGGGACTCCTAACAGGGGAAACGAGTGGGTCTCTGAATTTTGCCTGATCTTGAGACTCTTTTCCTTCAATCAGGTTGCCTTGTCCAGCCTCGACTTTTGCCTTCTCTTGTTGTGTCCTGTTGTGTCGTGTTTGGTTGTTGTCCCTGGGAGGCCCACTCTTTTCTGAAGGGAAAGAGAGTAGATATGAGGGAGAGGAGAGGTGGAAGGAGATGGAAGGATTACAGGGAGGGGAAACTGGGGTCAGAATGTATTGTATGAGAGAAGAGTCTATTTTCAATTAAAAAAATAAATTTAACAAAAAGTTTTAGAGAGGAGAAGCATTTTACAAGTATTTTTTTTATGAATTAATCTCATCATGCCGGCACTTGCCACCTGGCATAGTGGTATATTAAAATCATGCCAAAGACCAAGTTTAAAGAGCGTCCTTCTCATGGTTCTGCCACTTAAAATACAAGCTTCTTCACGAATAAAGTAGTAAGTTAAATGACCTATAGCGCTCTGTCTTCCAATTCCAAATCTGTGCTCCAATTATTGTTGCATGCAACATCTTATTTAAACTCCAGTTGCCTTGATCACTTTTATTATCTGGTGCCTAGCGCAGTCTAGATCACAGAAAACCCCTCAATAAGTGACCCAGCCATGGTCTTAAAGTTTCTATTTTGTAGTTCAGTGGTGGGACACTTGATGAAAATATTTAGTCTTGGGTTCAGCCTTAGCACTGAAGAAATAAAATTGTCATTGTCATTAATTTTTTTATTTCTGCTTTGAGATTATAGGAATAAAACTAATATCTCTTCAGCAGCCACATCCTATCAGGTCAAAATGCAGAAATTCTCATAACACAATATTCAAAAGATATAGAAAAAAAGTAGGTTTTCTCACATTGTTGTGCAATTTTACTCCCCAAAATACAAAATACAATAAGGTTTACTTTTGGGTTTTTGGTTGTTTTTTTTTTTTGGTGTGTTTATTTCTTTTTAGTTTTTTTAGACAGGGTCTCACTTTGTAAGATCCCTCACTGTGTAGACATTGAACTGCCCTTGAATTTGTGGCAGTCCTCCTCCTACTGAGGTCAGAAACATGTACCACCATACCTAGCTTAATTTATTTATGAAGGTCTCATTAAGTAGCCTAGGTTTGCCTCAAATCTACCATCTAATTTCCTCAGCCTCCTGAGTTCTAGAATTAGATGCAGATGTGCCACCATATCCAATTTAAAGATACCTATTTTCAAGGTTAACTTACATATATTTAAAGACGATAGATCAGTGAGTAAAAGCTCCTGCTGGCAAACTGGCAAGTTTAGTTTAATCTCCAAGAATTACGCAATGGAAGGAGAGAAATGTCTTCCAAAAATTATTCTCTGACCTTTGAGACACTCACCATGGCAAATGCCACACATCCACACACCAACACTAAATAAATAAATAAATGTATATTAAACTTTTGAAAATAGAGGCAAACAAATACTATACACTGTACAATCAGCAACATAGAGTATATAGTTCTGCTCGTAAAAATTCTCCTTCCTAAACCCACAACAAAGTACCCACCCACCCCCAGCCCTACACCCACCTCCACAGGAGAACAAAATTGCGAGTAAAGGGTATATAGAAATCTTCATAACAAACGATGCAGCCATAACAGGAAATAAAAAGATTGATGTTGCAATGAGCAAAACCATGATTGAAGACAAAACTGGCTTGTTTTTACAGGGCTGCCCTGGAAACAATATTGTCTCCACTGTCTGACAGATCTGGATTTAAATTCTGTGATGGCTCTGTATTAGTCACATGGCCTCGGGTAAAATAACTAGGTCTCTGGGCCCCTTTCCACTTCAAAATAATGCTAAGTAATAGCATATATGTCGTCCTGAGGACTGCATGAGGTATATCATGGTTGTAGTGTCTCATACAGAACCCTATTTCCTACTGCTTGAAGACCATACACTTAGCTTCTCACATGGTCCTTTTTTAAAAGAGAAATGAGCAATACCACAGTAAGAACCCACTGGAGTAAGGCCCCCATAATGGTATTCACCTTGTCAAGCAAAACCCAGTGAAAAATGTCATCTGGAATCATGTCCTTGGCTCCTAGAGATCCAGCCAGCCCACTGCAGAGTTTCACAGCCGGACTCCACNAAAGGGAAAAAAACTTAATAAGATTACCTTTGATATACTTCGTTTTGCCAAAACACAAAATACAATTAAAATGTATTTTTGGACCACGACATTCTGAGCCATGCCTGCAACGCCTGTACCTGAGAGGTAGAGGCAGAAAAATTGGGACTTCAAAACCAGTCCTGGAAACATGATACCCTGTCTCAGAAGTGCAAACATCTGCGAGACTTATTGACCTTTAATCCCAGCACTCAGGAGTCAGAGGCAAAGGAACCTCATGGTCAGCCTGGTCTACACACAGAGTTCCAGTCCAGTCAGAGATACATAGTGAGATCCTGGCTACAAACAAATGAATAAACAAAGAAATAAACAGTTTAGGGGCTGGAAAGGTAGCTCACTTACTGCTCTTCTAGAGGACCCGCAGTCAATGTCCCGCACCACAAAGGTTGACTCACAACAGACTATAACTCCAGCTTCAGGGGTCTTATGTCTCTGACCTTTACAGTCACTTGTACTCCCATGAATACACACACACACACACACACACACACACACAATTGAAAGTAAAAAGTTTTTTAATTAGAAAATTAAAAATCTAAATGGCCTTTTGGAGCAAAATGCCCCGAATAATTAAATACTTCAGTTTGCCTAGGGATTTCTGATTTACTGTATCTATAGGGAGTCTGGCTAGAAAACTCACCTATGAGAGCACATGTGTTAATTAGTCTTTTGTTAAGTTAACTAGTTTTTTGGTGTAAGGGCCTTTGGGGCTCCCTGACAAGTCACTCATCTCATTGTCCTATATTGCACATTCCTTTGATACTGATTTTTCAAGGACATTTAGTTTTTTCAACATAAAGATATCAACAAAAAAGGATGAACCAACGTCAACTAAATGCAAAACCTGACCCTGTCATCAGCAAGTAACAAGAACCTACAGAAAACTCTTCAAATCAAGGCCCTGAAGGAAATGGCACAAACGTGCTGAGATAGCCTTGAAATAAGAACAGATGTGCCTAGCTTGCAAGGCCCAGAGAGCACATTGCTTTCCATAAATTCTGCAGAGGTGTGCCCGTGTCTGTGCTAACACAGACGGGAGCTGCAGTCTTATGAAACAATTCATAATGCGTGTGATAAGGCAGGTCAAGACACACTGCATGACCTGTGCACCACAAGTGTCTACACTTGCATCTGGTTCAGGGTCAAGGAGGATAAACATTGAGCCAAATGCAATATCATTTTCACATCCTTGTTAATTACTCAGCATACAAGTTGAACACCAGTATATATAATATGTACATCGTTGGAAATTTTCAGAAATTTTATTTAAGAAAGTACTGAAGAGGTAAGATTTAAAGAAACACATTTGAAGATGTTGAATAGTTATGGCCTATTGAAAGCAACCTGGTGAGTTCGGTTTAGTTTTTGTTTTGATTTCTTCTTTGTTTTGAGACAGGGTTTTATGTAGATTAGGCTTGCTTCAGATTCACTAGTGATCTACAAGGACACTGAACTCTCAATCCTCTTGCTTCTGCCTCCCAAATACTAGAATTACAGATTTGTGCTGACATGCATGGATTTTGATTTTGTTTTATATGGGAGGATAAAGGTTGTCACTCTAGCCAAGCTAGCAAGGAACTCAGCTGTCCTCCAAGCTCAGCCTCCCAAGTACTGTAATTGCAGGCTCGAGTCACCATGCTAAACTGAAAATAGAAGAGACATAGATGCATTTCTAACGTGCTTAGTCATTTCCAGCATGGTTCCTATGCACACAGGATCCTACAGTAAGTACTAATCATAAAGAGAACATTAGGAAGGTAAGTCAGAAAATTGGTAAAACTATACACTACCCCATCTATTTACTTGTCAGGGGCCAGCATCGACAAAAATACCACTTACCAGGGTAGGGGCATAAGATTAGAAAAATAAGTAAAGAGCATGAAGGTGCAAGTAAAAATAATAAAACAGAAACATAGGATAGTATCAGGAGGGAGTTCCAATGACTACTGAAATTCACCCGCGTTTGATTTTCCATACACTCTTAAACCCCAATACAGCAGGGGGAAGAAGACAAAAGACTGTTTTAACATGTTAAAAAAGACATCTAGAACAGTTATATTTGCTTTAATACATTGAACCATCTACTCAATAGCATTCTGTTGTTGAGGCAGTGAACCCAGCCTAGACCAAGTTTCCTGAAGGTAGCCATTCCCAAGATCAAATTTCTTCAGTCAAAGGAAGGAACAGAAGTATGCTAGCATTCTCTGACCTTCAGACAAGGTGCAAATAGGCTCACATTTTGGGGATTCCACATTTACTGACTTTTAAATTTTCTACTAGTCCCAAAGAATTTAGTTGCCATTCCTTTACAAATATAGAAAGAGGTCAGCAACCTACATAGATACCAAATACTTCAGTCACTTAAAAATAAGACTTTTGCTTTTAAAAATATGTTTAATTCTCCTCTGCCTCAAAGTAACAGCCAGTCACATTTTGTTTCTAAATAAAATGGGGACAATGAACTGGTGAGATGGCTTGGGAGGGGTAGGTACTGTGTTAGACCAGGTACATGAGGCCAATGCCCAGAAACCATGTAAATGTTGAAGGAGAAAACTGACTTGTGCTGGATAGAATGAGAATGTCCCACACATGCTCACGTTTTAATACTTGGTGTCCAGTTTGTGGGACTGTTTGGGAAGGATGGGAAGGTGTGGCCTTAGTGTGGATGTGTCACTTGGGGGCAGGCTTTGAGGTTTCATACTTGTGTCATCCTCTCTCTCTCTCTCTCTCTCTCCCTTCCTCTCTCCAGTATAAAATAGTGTCAAAACTATGGAAGAGTATGGGGGCTTCTGAAGTTGGACTGAATACATTTTGCTTTATGATATGACTACATGTCTATGGGTACTAGGAAGTAGAATGAGGTAGTTTTAATGGGTATGTCCTCCACAAGTTCATATATTTGAATATTTAGTGGGTAGTTGGTGGAATTGTTTTGGAAGGATTAGGAGGTACGTCACTGGGGTTGGCTTTAACATTTCAATAAGCCCACACCAGACCCTCTGCCGCTAACTTGCAGATAAGATGTAAGCTCTCAGGTACTGCTCCAGCACCATGCCTGCCTTCCTGAGATTATGCTTCTTGCCATGGTGGTCATGCGCTTCTCTGAAAGTATAAGCAAGCCCTTAATTAAACGCTTTCTTTCCTAAGTTGTCTTGGTTATGACATCTTTTCACAGCCATAAAAAAGTAGCCAAGACACCAATACAAGAGCCACATTATTTTACATCAAAGGGACAGAGTGATTCAGCTAGAGGAAGGATGAAAGGCACGAAATAAAAGGATTTTATAACTTTATTGGTAAAAGCATTGTTACCAAGTGTTGGTGTCCCATCGCCTACCTCCTTAGTTTGCCTGTATTCCGAAAGAAAGCAGGAAACATGGGCTGTCAAGGCAGATCAGTGACTAGAGATGATTGAGGCTAAGTCTCACAATTTGAGGTTCAATCTCCAGAACTCCCCCTTGGGGAAAGGCATAACCTGAGTCCCTCAAGTTGTCCTCGGACTTCCATGTCCACTGGGACATGCATGTACTCATACTCATACATAAAAATGTAAGTAAATAAATGTAATTTTAAAATGAAAACTCTAAGCAAGTCTTAAGTCGCAGCACTTGGGGGCAGGGTTCTATGAGGTCAAGGCCAGGCTGGTCTACAGAGCAGGTTTCAGGACAGCCAGGACTACACAGAGAAACCCTGCCTTAAAAAAAACAAAATAAATAAATGAAAATAAAACAAATGTAAACTTTAAAAAATCTCAGGAAACAGAAATTAATATGGGAAAGTGGATTTACTTACTGTTTGGCCAGGCTAAGGAAATAAAGGACCTCATTTATCACCATGCCTGTTGTAATGTAACAATTTATGGAAAATAGTGAGAGAGAGCCAGCCAGATGATACACACATTTAGGTAGATGAAATGTACAAGTTAACCTTTCCTAGGAGAAAAGCAATGTGGCTCCAGGTTGTGTGGGTTGTCTCGACTCTCTGTTAGTTTTTGTTCCTCAAATTTAAGCCTGAGAAAAATGGAACAGACATTCTGTCCTAAAATGCCCCTTATTTTCTGACAGGCTCTCTCATGTTTCCCAGACTAACCTCAAACTCATTATGTAGTCAAGGATGATCTTGAACATCTGATCCTTCTGCTTCTGCCTCTGCTCCTGCAGTATTGGGATGGCAAGAATGTTCCTCTAGGCCCAGCTTGGGTGGTACTGCTAATCAACCTTGTGCCTCATATATGCCAGGCCAGCCTACAAATGGAGACATATCTCCAGCTCCCAAAATCTCCCATCCCCCCTTTCTGAAAGGAAAAATTCTTTAGATGTCATGGACTGGTGGATATAAGATCCATACCTGGCCCCGGAGAGTTGGCTTGGTGGTTAAGAGTATTTACTGCTCTTGCTGAGGACCTGGGTTTGGTTTCTAGCATTCACACAGAAGCTCACAACTGTATATAACTCCAGTTCCAGAAGATCTGACATTCTCTCTTGGCCTCTGTGAGTACCAGGCACACACATGGTACACATGCAGGCATGCAATCAAGTACTCATAAAGTAAAAATTAATAGTTTGATAAGAACCGTATCTGTTCCCAGCCTGGTCCCTTTCTTTCTTTGTGTCTCTGTGTGTGTTTCTTTTGTTTTTAAACAGAGTCTCACACTGTAGCCCAGACTCTTCTACAACTCACTAGGTAGCCCAAGCTACCCTCTAACTCAAAGCAACCCTCCTCTGCTTTCCCAGTCCTGGGATGACAGGACAGACATTGGCCACCACTCCCAGGTTGGAACTTTCCATTGCTGGATGTAGAGTCAAAGTGTTTCACATATTTTCTTTGGAGATCACCTTCAAACTCTGATCCCTGCATGTATGTTAATAACAGCTAAAAGCGGGGTACAGAGGTCTCTATAGAATTCAGAATACTTCTTCTGTCTGCCTGGGCTCCAGTCCTCACTTCTAGCACAGGATCACAGTGAGAGTTACCGATTGTTTTCGTATGAGGGCCGACTGTGTTTTGTTAGCTTCAGGCAGTATTTCCCGTTTGTCTTTATTTGGAAGCAACCCATCGTTAAAAGGTATGTTTGGATGCCAGCTTGACAGAAGGCTACACCAAAAACTGAATTTGTATTATGCCAGTTCAACTAAGTAAGCGCTCAGTTGGTGACCTCCCTCCCCTCCATCATTCAAAGCCAATGTAAGCCGTAGAAATATTTTTCAAAAGGTGCGGAATATGACAAACGCATTCCTCAGGAAGCTGGTGCTGCAGGAATGAGGCATGCGGCATCGCTGGCTTGTAGGCACTCTGCTGCCTATTTGCTGACTCACTTAGTCACAGTAGGGTGGGGCCGCAGCTGGGCCTTCAGTGCCGCAGTCCTGACCGGAACTTATGATTCACTTTCTCTGTCTTTTTTTTNTTTTTTCTGACACATGGGGTATCAGTTTCTCTCGTGGAATGTCGCTATCCTAAGCATTAGAGGCCTGGAGGCAGACAGACAGGAGTTCCGGTCCTTCCTTGTGGTTTTCAGCCAAGCTTCAAAGACTCTGCTTGTTCCTTGATCTTCCCACTTCGCATCCACCCACCCCTCCCCACTGCCTCCCTTGCAAACTTCAGACTCCAGCACCAAATAGAAACCCAGCTCTGACTTTGTTGCTTTGTTGTGTAGGGAGCTTGTTAGGAATGGCACCCAGGGCCTTAACATGCTAGGCAACTGCTTTATCACTAAGCTTTATCCCCAGTCCTTGATTGTTTTTGTTGTTTTGAAACTATATTTCATGCTGACGTCAAACTGCAGTCTTCCTGGCTTCACCTCCTGATTAGAGGCAAATTAGCTACTTTTTAGAGTCAGCTCCCACAGTAAATATCTTCTTTTGCATGTTTATATTTTCTGCTAGTTCTTCTCCTCTCAGGTTCCAGAATATTCAATTTTCCAATAATACATCTAACACCCTTGTAAAGGGTTTAACAAAGGTGGGCCAGGTTTAGCGGCTAGGTGGGCAGGGGCGGTAGGAGAGTGGAGGGGAGGGATCAGGAACTGAAGGCCAACTTCTATGGCAGGGCAAGTTCAGGCAAGCCTAAACTAAATGAGACCTTGTCACAAAAAAGTGGGGTATGGAGGTGCAGGGTGAAGTATGACTTTAATCTCAGCAAGTCGGAGATATCTGTGAATTCAAGGCTACCTCGCTCTACATATCAAGACCAAGGCCACCCAGGACTACAGAATGCCATTCAGTTTCTAAAAACAAAAACAAAAGGAGAGAGAAAGAAAAACGAGGGGCTACCGTAAGACAAGGTCCTGTCCTTCAAGTACCTGATAAACTAATGAAAGACACACTGTTCTTAATGATTCTTGTTTGAAACTGTCATCTTACCAAATACATGTCCATATTCTCTTGCAGACCTGGTTGCAGGTCTTTTAGCTGAAGAAGTAGGTGTGTAGCAAGTAATCCTCCCACACCCTCACACCCAGGCCAGAACTCAGCATATGTCTTAAAACCGTTTTAAATATAGTCATCACCTGAGCTTAGTTTGTCATTATCTGTTTTGCTCTTTAAACATTAAGTTCTGAAAAATAACATCAGTTCATTTTAGGAAATGAGTCATGGGATTTCCAAGAACTGAGAGGTGCCATACAGGATATACCTCGGAGCCTGAGAGTAATCAAAGACTGACTAAAAATTCAGTCCCCAGCTAAGTTCAGGCCAGACAGGCAGCTCGGCATGAACAGTACAATGGTTCTGCAGCATAGCCAGTATTTCCCCTGTGAAAACTGTTCCCTGCATCTGGAGTATCAGCATATGTGATTGGACAGCACTTCCCAAGCATATATGATCCATGGTGGTTGCATCACCCCCAAAAAATAACATCAACATCTAATCTGTCTTACCTAACATTAGCTGTCCAGTTAGGTATTATTTTAACTCCTACAAAGAAAAAAATTCCAGGAATTCTCTGTGCAATTCATATATACCTGCCTAACTTGAATTTGTTTAAAGTTTGGAATTCATCTACTTCAATACATTTTTAATCTTCAACAGCAAACTAAAGCTGATCAACATACACATTCAAAATTTCTACCCAGCTCAAAAAATTTGCAGGCTACAGATTATTGGAAATTATCAAAAAAGTGAAAAATATCACACAGTTTTGTTCTTTGATATAGAAGCAAAATAATATTTACACCTCCCCCCACCCTATTTATTTTTCTTCTCAGCAAGAACAAATGTTCCCTCAGGAGGTTGTGTATTTCTATTTCTGGTTATAGCCATCCATTCTCTCCGAAGACTATCTGAAGCTGTTGTCTCTACATGTGCTCAGTCAACAATCATGAACATTGATGTTTCTGCTGATTTCTTTCTTTTTTGGTATAGCATTTATTTAGTGGGTATTGGGAAGGGTATAAGGGTAAGGGGGCTATAGAGGAAAGAGAAAAAGCAGAAGGACACACAGAGAGAGAAAGAGGTGTAGAGGAGGTGGAAGATCCTTGCCTCAGCAGAGAAGGGGGAGATTGGGAGTGGGTGGAGCTTGTCTCTTAAAGGGACAGGATACCCAGGTGACTGGGCAGGCCAGTAGAGTTATAATTACAACATTCTCGCCTTTCTCTTATAATAAAAAGACGAGGAGTTAGGCATGGCAGGTTAAGGGGCTGGGGGTGTCGAGTTCTCAAGTCTGCTTCCTGCTGATTTGTGGACATCGGAGTCTTAGGGGACCTGAGAAAGTTGGGATGCCAGTCACAGGGTAGCTGGTTGCTTCACTCCTGTCCAGAATTTGTGGTGTGGAACTGCCTAGTGTCTCTTGGACCTTGCCCTGAGCAATGAGGCCATTCATTCCAGTCGATTCTGTCCACTGTCTGGAGATCTTAAAGAGTTTAGATGAAAGGCAGTTCTTCCTAGTGTTTTGGGCTTTCACCTGACAAGAAAAAGCAAATTGTGGATGGATGCTGTTCTGTGCCCATCTGTCTTCGGTCTTTGGAGGAAACGGGGTGTTGCTGTAAGGAACCTTTTTCTCTGCATTCAGTTGGTGTTGTGTGCAGTGATGAAGCGGGCACAGGAAGTTGGAAAGTGGTCCGAGTCCAGGATTCCCATATGCCTCAGCCCGACTGCCTGTGGGAGGGAGGAAACACAGAGAAAGCCTGGCTGAGTCATACACCAAAGTTATGATCCCTGGCAGGTTCCCTGGTGGGTAGGAGACCACAGGGGGCAGGAGACAGACAGTTATGCTGTGCAGAGAGAGAGCTTAGGTATAGAGTTTATTTAGTGGGTATTGGGAAGGGTATAAGGATAAGGGGGTTATGGAGGAAAAAGAGAAAGAGAGAGATAGAGAGGAAGAGGCAGAGGTTGCCTTTTCAGAAAAAGGACAGAAGAGCCCGCTGATTTCTTCCAGGGGGTTCTATATGCAAAGATTCTGGTGTGTCTGGCAATTAGTAGTGACACAAGACAAACACGTGATTCTTGGGCTGCCTCTCTATCAGGTAAGATAAAAAGCAAATAGAGGAGGAGGGGGAAGGAGGAGGGAGGAGGAAGAGGAGGGAGAATTTCACCTAGAGTCACATAGTATTTAGGTTCAGGAAAGAGAAAGCAGAAGACGAAGTCTTAGATTTTTAGCTGGCTCTTGTTGTACCCAGCTGAAGGTCATGATCTCAGACCACAGCTCATCTTCCCAGTGACCAGCTAGCTCCGGCTAAGCGTATGCACACCACTGAGTCCCTTGCTAAGAAATGCCCAGCTTAAAACACTTCTCAGCCTCTCGCATAAACAATTTCTGTTGGATGCTTGGTTATTTGTGAGAAGCTTTTCTAAAATGGAAGTTCCTGGGTGTCCATAGAAAGACTTCTGTCTGCTCAATTAGTAGGTCCTTAAAGAGGCACAAACTCCCTAAACAAAACTGTAAATAAGGAGCTTCTACTGAGTTTAAATTTGCATGTGTTATAACTCTGCAGAAATTCTCCATTTAGAAATTGTATGCATTCTCTGGTTTGTATTTACCAGAATTCTCCTCCACCTTAAGTGGGGGTCTCACTATATAACTCTGGCTCTCTTAGAACTGACTATGTAGACCACAATGGCCTTGAACTCACAGAAATCCTCCTGCCTCTGCCTCCTCAGTGTTTATTTACAAAAAATCATTTAGAGTATTTACTTGATGTTGGTGTTTGTTTTTGTGTTTTGCTTGTTTCGTTTTTTGAGACAGGGTTCTCTGTGTAGCCTTGGCTGTCCTGGAACTAGCTGTGTAAACCAGGCTGACCTTGAACTCATAGAGGGTCTGCCTCCCTCTGCCTCCCAAGTGCTGGGATTAAAGGGGTGTGCCACCATCTCCCAGCTGTGTTTTTATTTATTTGCTTCTAAATGGAAACAGGAATGAGTGATTTCTACAGTCACAATGAAGACCTCCTAAGATCTTCTGAATTTCCTTTCAGGGCTCTTTCTCATGTCACACAGATCTCAAAAGGAATACGCTCTTGAACCACTTGAGTGAGTGACATACTAGAATTTTCATGGCCACAAAACACCTGATGACCTCATGGGAGCCTTCAGCACTGGGAAGGTTTGTGCTTTAAGCCTAAGCAAAGTGAAGAGTTCTAGCCACTATATAAGCCATCTACCTAGGAAGCCACCCTGAGACAGAAATTTTACCTCTCTGAGACAGCAAAAGTGTAAAAGTTTAAATAAAATGTTGTTATAAGTTTCTGGAAATCCAAAAGTAAGGAACTATGCTCAATGTTCCTTTTTCACTCGGACTTCCACTGGGGCAAGATTTGTGAAGAACTGCTTCTGAGCTACCTGGATGGGAACCAACTGGGATAGGCCTGAAAACAGCCAGTTCTCCGGTCCTGAAGTAGACCTATGGAATTCCTGTAGAGGCTTGATAGTCTGCACCTTGCAATCTCCTCAGGCTCACTTTATGCAAATTAGTGTCAAGAATCGTTGTGCTGAATATGCTCATTCACAGAAGACAAAAAGGCAACTATGAAGGAGATACCATGAATGAAGCAGATTCAGCCGTCTTTCCCAACCACACTCCAACTATCAGGATATAATGTGAGTTACAGGCACTTAAAGGGAAACCAAGGAGAAATGAATAGTCTATGGGAGATTCATTGGACACTAGTTACTGCTCCTCATAGGATCAAAACACCCAACAGAAGCAATGCAAAGATTTCAAAGAAGATAGCTGGGGTGGTTCAGGTCCACAGTTGCCAGAGCTTGAGGCTGCTGCTATCACATATTGGTGAATCTTGAAACAAGGTGTATGAGCTAGAACCAGGTGACCTTCAAGGAGGATCCCAGAGACCTACTTCTATTATCTACTCTGAGCTTTCACAATCTCCCAAAACAACACAGTGGGGGACTAAGTGTTTAAACCCAACATAAGCAAGGAGTAGAGAGAGGTCTATCCGAACCCTACATTGTGCTACATGAATCATTTGACTTCGTTGTATCTTGTTTTCTTCGTTTTTAAATTACAAGTAACACTTGAGCACTCTTGAGATGTGAAGATTAACTCAGTGACAGTAATAAGTATGTTCATATAGGTATGCAACTAGAGGCTAATAAAGGAAAGGATTATAGGGCAAGGCTTGTGTGTATCATATCCTGTCCCTGAGAACGCTGTCACTTGCGTTTTAGCTAACGGCAATAGCGCTGATGCTCAGGATTGGCAGCAAGTTAGAATAAGTCAGCATTTTTCATGGAAACTAGGTCACGTGGTCTAAGAAAAATAGGGTGACATTTACTTTGTTTGAGAACCCTGGAGCAGGATCTGCCTCAACCTGCCTGGTTCTAGAAAGTTTTCGTCCTGTTGACAAGACAATTAGCTCCATGAGAACTGTAGTCTCTCTAGCTGATCCTAGCAGAGGAAGAAAGCACCTACTACGACCTCTCCTGTCATAGTAGCTGTGGGCCGGCATCCATTTACTCTGCCTCAGAATCTCGACCATATCTGAATCCCCTGAAACGATTCCTTGCTTGGACTCAGAGAACTAGATTAGGAGCTTTTTAATTAAACTTGTAATTTGGGCTTCAAGCATTTGTTATAAAAATCAAGCCAAACCTGAAAGAATTACCCAGGGTCTATGGAACACAGGCCTGTCTCTTATGGAAAACAGGTCCATGTCTTATGATTATTTTTTCTCCATAAGTGAAAAAAAAAAACACTTTAACCTTGACTCCTTATCTCTGCTTTTACTCCCAGACCTATAGAAACAAGCATCCCTGGCTTGTCCCTACTGCACCATAATTTTGAAAGTATCTGTGAGTACAAATTCGGGTTTTTGAAGCCAAAAATGTCGGCAGAAAATAATTGAATTATTTTCTTTCTTTTCTAAAACTTTGCTTCTATGTGCCACCACATCAAATTGTGAAGCCAAATTACACTTTTTTTTTTTTTGGTTTTTCGAGGCAGGGTTTCCCTGTGTAACTGTGTAACAGTCCTAGCTATCCTGGAACTAGCTCTTGTAGACCAGGATGGCCTCGAACTCACAGAGATTCACCTCCCGGGTGCTGGGATTAAAGGTGTGCACCACCACTGCCCGGTCCAATTTACACTTTTAAAGTTTTTGTGCTGTAGCCCAGCACAGCAGTTAGGTGCCTATAATCCCAGGACTCAGAACTCTGATCCAACCAGGGATACACAGTAAACAACAAACAAAAGATGAAGAAGGTGCTTGTGTTTTTAAAATCTACCCAGGTTGCTTTTTTACCCATCACTAGGGATCTAAGTTAATCAATCTTCATAAAACTGCCTTCCCATTTTACAACTCTGGTTTGTCCTTGCTACAAATCTGCTGAGCTGGCTTGCAAGCCCAGGAACATTCTCCCATATTGTAGGAGGCTTTTGTTGGCAGACCTTGACCCATGCTGTTAGGAGCCTCACCCACAAAGGTATTGTGAAAGAACAGCAACCCTGGATCAAGTTGCTCCATGTACCCGTCCTCTTCGAAACAATGGGATGCACTCTGTGATGTCAATGCTATCTTTGGAGATGATAAGACCTTAGATTCTGTAGCACGTTCTTCAATGCTGCTTTATGGGACGCACAATAGTAAATGTGTCTAGAGCACAGCTGCTGTCTCCTCTTCTTTTTTTTATCATATTTTATGGCAACATCATAAATGCTTCTGGAAAGCTGCAATGGGTGTAGAGGGAACGTGGCCGACACTCGGGTTTTTACAGAAACACGGGAACTACATTGACGAGATGCAATGGATCAAGAAAACCCTGTTTGTTGGGTATTTCAAAGAAGAGCTTTAGCAAAATGAGCTCAGTTGCTGGTGCTACTTTTTGACAATAGCCGTGAATCATTGATAGAAAAGCATGAGAAACCAGTCAGCAACTTAATTATATATCATTACCTAAGATAATGGCAACATTTTAGGCATGAATTAAACCTTTTGTGGTGGAGTCTTGCATCATTCCACAGAGTTGGTCCAGCCAGTGATTCTA
>LOEQ01003389.1:80345-95874 GCA_001685075.1 Bramus lutescens
AAGGAAGGAAGGAAGGAAGGAAGGAAGGAAGGAAGGAAGGAAGGAAGGAAGGAAGGAACATGTCACCACATTTCTTCATTCATTATAGCTGTTGATTGTTTTGGACAACTTCAGAGAAAATTGTCAACAAAGTGTGTATTGCACTAATTATCTTGCAAGAGGCCATACTAAATAGACTATTTACTGTTTAACCATAGGCATGGAGGGAAGATGACAAAAATCCTGTGTAATTGTTAATATTAATCTTGTCTTGACAGGATCTAGAATCACCCAAAGAACAAATTTCTGTCCATTTCTGTTTCTGGATTGGGATAAGATGGGAAAACCCCATTCTAAATGTGGATAGTGCCTTTCCAAGGCCTACGAACCTGAACTGAATAGAAAGAAGAAAGCTGTCTTCTAAGCACCGGTACTCACCACTCTCTGTGTCCTGAAGCGACAAGTTAGCTCACTCTCCAGCTGCTGTGGTGACTTCTGCACAATGATGGGTCACCTTGAATCCATAAGGCGCACTGAAGCTTCCCTTTGTTTGTTGCTTTTGTCAAGGATTTTTATCACAGCCTCAAGAGAAGTAATGCATCTTACTCACACCACGGGAAAAAGGAAACTGCTAAAAAGAAAGATGTCTCAGCTAGTGCTTGACAAAAACTAGATTGCAGCCGGGCATGGTGGCGCACACCTTTCATGCCAGTGCTCGGGGGGCAGAGGCAGGCAGATCTCTGAGAGTTTGAGGGCAGCCTGGTCTACAAAGCAAGTCCCACGACAGCCAGGACTATTTCACAGAGAAACCCTGTCTTGAATAAAACAAAAGCAAACAAAACAAAAATTGGATTACAGCTTGAACCCCTAGTCTCTCTCCTCTGTATGCTCTTTGCTTACCCTCACATGTGTCAAGAGATTTAATACTAAATTTAAAAATGAATTTGAGGCCTAAGTGTAATGGCACACACATTTAATGCTGCCATTCAGGAGGCAGAGATAGGTGGATCTCTGAATTTCAAGTCGCCCTGGTCTACACAGTTCCAGGCCAGTCAGGACTACCTCAGTGCTACCCTGACTAATAAATAAATAGGTTAGAAAAAAAAGAATTCGGGGGCTTTGAGCATAGTTTAGTAGAAGAGCACCTTACCAGAAAGCCAAGAATCCTTGGGTTTAATCCTCAGCAACATCCCACTCCCATTCCCCAAAGGAGAGAATTTCTGCAGAAGTCAAGAATTACATAGAGAAACTCTACATTCTGAAGAATGCTATTGAGAGCAAGGCTAGGATGTCTCTGAGTTCCTCACAACTGGCCTATTCTTTGCTCAAACTGTCACCTGCCCTGTCCAGAAATGCCTCTGTGCCTGTGGGTTGTGGCTCTGGAGGGAACTGTACTGCAGCTCAGAACCGGTTAGGGCTGGCTGGCTGTCCCTGAAAACAGTGTAAAAACTGTTTTCATTTTTTACTGAGCAGCATTTAAGCACTAATGAGAGGCAAAATTAGTAAAATTGTTATGTAGTCTTGTTTGGCCTCCTACTCACAATGTATCCCAGGCTAACCTTAAACTCACAGTAATTCTCCTGCCTCAGCCAACCAAGCAGTGGCATTCTAGGTGCATATCCTCTCGCCCCTGGGAGCTAGTGAATTCTAATAGCAGTGGTTTCATAGCTTCCCAAGGTGCAAACTCATTTTGTGTCCTAAGGTGGTGTGTTATCATCAGTGAGCTCTCACCAAGAACAGTGTGGAAGCCTGGCCCAAAGATACATGTCAGCAATTGGCTCTTGGGAGGTGAGACCAAAGATGACACTGACAACCATGCTGGCTACATAACACCGTGAGACAGGATCTCAAACAAAAGAAAAGAAGAAAAGAAAAGAAAAGCCGGGCAGTGGTGTGGGCCACAGGGTGAGTCCCAGGACAGGCTCTAAAGCTACCCAGAGAAACTGTCTTGAAAAACCAATAAATAAATAAATAAATAAATAAATAAATAAGTAAATAAATAAATAAATAAATAAATAGAAACAAAGAAAGAAAAAGGTGACTTGAGACTGTTTGCCCTTGAAATGAAAAGATAAATCAGGACTGAAAACACAAAATCAAAATGCAGCCTGTTCTAGGACAAGTTCATAGTTCTAGTTTAAGAGTTTACAGCTACTGTAACGAAATAACCCTGGGACAGCACATCCCCATAATCCTAGCCCTGGGAAGGCTGGGCAGAAAGACTCCAGGTTCTAGGTCAGTTTGAACTACGACCCTGTCTCAAATGAACAATAAAAAAAGTGTAAATACTGAAAGAAAAAATTTCAAAGTAGTTTCACTTAAACTATATTTAAAAGGTGTGTGTAATGGGTCTTTGTAATTATTTCTTCATAATTTGACAAAGAATGCAAGGTAGACAAAACATGCATTATTGCTACTGAGATTTGGGGTCCCATCTGGATCCGTAGGTCTTACAGACAGAAGCAGGGACCTCTCTTGAGGAGTTTAGTATCGTTAATAAAGGAATTTAAGAATGGACTCATTGGAAACTCAGGAGCAATTTCACTAAAGTTCAAAAGGGAAAGGCTCAGGGTATGAAAGCTGCGACCCTCAGCAGCTGCCAAGAGGAGGAGGGGAATCCAGCCGAGAAGGGAAGGAGAGCATGCCCTTTTAGCTGGCGTGAAGGTCAGCCACATGAAGGACAAACAGCCACGGTTGCAAGAGAAAATGCCTTTAGAGAAAGAGGCAAGAAGCATAATCGTGGGGACACCCTGTTAAAGAAAGCAGGCTTAGAAAAGAGAGAGAGTCGGAAGAATAAGAGAGGTTACATTTGTCTGAATTCAGAAAGGCAAGCTTCCTCTACTGCAACGTTATACCATAGGCTTCCCTTTACCGCCCCATAAGCTGGAAGCCTTACAGAGAGGAGGCTGACACAATTAATAATAAACTTCAGAAAGCACTTTTACTTCTAAAAACCCAGATCTTGGGGTGTGGAAGCAGGAAGGTCAGAAGTTCATGGCCACCCTCTGGTCTACGCCAGTCACCGTCAGTCTGGGCTATATGAGACCCTGATTACGTAAAAAAGCTTTACATTTAACAGATGGCAAGCATTTCTTGAATGCATAGAAACCAATATTCTCTTACCCACTTGAAAGGGTCTCCGATTTAGAAATCTCTCATTGAACTCTGTGTCAGCGAGCAGATCTTCTGGGGAAAAAAAAAAAGAAAAGAAAAGAAAAGAAATGTGGCTCAATAAACTATAAACCTTTTTGCCTAAAACAATAAAGCCAAGCTGAGTTGGTTTGTGTTTACAAATTATAACTGTTTTAACTAGCAAAGAATTCAAGACCGCATCATTTTATCTATCATTATCTCTGTGAAAGGTCAGCCACAGATTATAACCTAACTTTTACTGGTAGTGATTTCTCGCCATTTCATGGTAAGCTACCTCATGAACCTCTGGGAACGAACTCTATGGGGCAATAAGTAACAGTAGCTGTCTTTCATGGCTTTGCCCTCAGAGGTCTCCCACACTGTTCATCTAATTACGGCATTGCCCGTTGTCCCAGGCAAGTTTCAAGGCCTTCGAAAACACAGTGAAAGGCAGTCTAAGCAGACTGCAGCAAAGAGAAGCAGGGTTACGTGGCACGGCCCAGCTGTGTGGTACATCCCTTAAAAACCAAAATAAATAATTTTGACAGTGCAGATTTGGGTCATTTTCAAGGTATAAAATAGCTCTCAACTTTGTGAAATAGAAAAACAGAGGTTCTAGGGTGTGGTGCTTCCTAGTTCTAGGGTAACTTTTCCTCATTATAAGATAGGTCAAAGGCACAGTATAAAATTGAGTCAGTAGACAACCCCTAGGCCTAATCTTCTTGTCCCATTACAAAATTCATAGTCATTAATCCTTAGTCTTAATCGTGTCTCACCAGTAGTATTTTGCCCAGTGACTGACAGCCTCCTCCTAGAGATGATTTGGTTTTGTTCTGTCCTGTTTTGTCTCAGAACCTGGCTTTCAAGACGCACCCTCTGCACTTGCCTCCACTCACCTCGTTCTTTGCTTCCTTTGCCACGCAGGCCTCTTCTGTCCCATCTCTTCTGTTTGAGCAGCATCATTCCTCTCAAAGCCTTGGATTTAACTATGCACATGAAGAAAACAGGCACCTCCAACTCCTATGCTCAGGAACCTCTGGCCAAGAAAGAAACCATTAGGCAGAGCCCAATACGCAGCACTGTGGCATGAAGCCATGAAGTCGCTATCCCTAAAGAACTGTGGTGCAGGTTACCAAACTGCCAGCATGCCTCCCCAGAGCCAAGAGGCTCTCCATAACTCAGAGGACTCACAGATGTTCAGACCTCTTAGGGAGAATTTGTATGTTTTCTACCGTTAGCTGAACTCTGTTTTCCTTCCTGGGAGGCAAGGAGCTCAGGGCTCCCACACCCAAAATCAGAACCCACTGTTGAGTTTGGCGTGGTAACAACACCTAGGAAGTGGAAACAAGGGAGGGTGAACTTTCAGACAATGCCAGCTTGCGCTCCACAGAAAATCCCGGTCTCAAAACGATGTGCTGCTGATGGAGAGTCAAGCAGCATTGTTTTTGTACATGAAGGATTGAGTTCCACTCTGTCTTTCCAATGGATGAAGTCTGCTTCTCTTCAAGTAACCAACGCTTCAGATCTTTTGGAAAAATATTTTTTCTGTTAATTTAATTTTATTTTCTGTGTATGAATGTTTGGTTTCCATGTATTATGTGAGTGCCTAGTACCTGCAGAGGCCAGAACAGAATGTTGAATCCCCCCAAAACTAGGGTTACAGATGGCTTCGAGTTGTCGTATGGGTGATGCAAATTGAAACCGGGCCCTCTGCAAGGACAAGTGCTTTTAACGGCTGAGCCCTGTCTCCAGTGACATCACCACCCCCATTGTTTTTACTAAAAAGCTTTCCTGTGGATCTTTTCTCTTTTTTTTTTATTAAAAATTTCTACCTCCTCCCATTTCCCTCCCATTCCCCCCCCACTTCCCCTCCCCCTCGCTCTCCAATCCAGAGATCAGTCAGGGTTCCTTGCCCTGTGGGAAGTCCAAGGTACTGGATCTTTTCTTTAAAAAAAAATCAGTCACTTTAAGGATGGGTAACTGTACAGATATAATATTGTCTGGAATGGTTCCAAAGTGTTATTAGACCAACATGCAGTAAAAANAAAAAAAAAACTTGACTCATGCAAAAACGAAGCTCTATAGGACTTACTCCAGGACATGGTTTAGGATCAGATGACTTGCGTTTTAACTGTAAAGGACTAAAAATGAAGTTTATTTTTAAAATCCCATTACTGTGCGCACACTGCAATTCATCCCATTCCTGCAGAGAGTCGCACTGATTTCAAAGGAAGCTCTAGCTACAGCTCCAGTGTTGGCTCATTGCTGGAAAGGGTCACGTGGGCCGCTTCAGTAGAGGGAAAATATTTTCTAGGGGGCAGAGGGGGAGAATCTTGTTTGTCAGTGATTTGTGAGGTGCTAAGTAAATTTCAGCCTAAGCGCTTCTTCTCTGAAGTCGTCTGGTCTGTATCAGTGACATGAGGCTTCCCAGACAGAAAGCATCCCACTTGCATAATAACTGCAGTTGCTTATATTCTGTTATTTTAACATTACCTAGACAATGCATGAACAATCATAATGACTAATTATAAAACATATAGACATGAAATTATGTAGAAACCTATATATTCCATATGTTAATTTGCATCTTTCAACTGATGTAGCCAAAACAATTGGAAGATGGTGTTCTCAAAGGAAAGGCTGGGGCTGGAGTGATAACTCAGCCATTTTTGGTTTGGGTTTTGGTTCTTTTGTTATTTTGGGAGGGGTTGTTTGTCTTATTTTGTTTTCTGAGACAGAGTCTCACCATACATCCTTAGATGGTCAGGAACTCACTGTGCAGACTGGGCTGGCCTCAAACTCCTAGAGATCTACCTGCCAGGCGGTGGTGGCACACACCTTTAATCCCAGCACTCGGGAGGCAGAAACAGGCAGATGTCTGTGAGTTTGAGGCCAGCCTAGTCTACAAGAGCTAGTTCCAGGACAGGCTCCAAAGTTTCAGAGAAACTCTGTCTTGAAAAAACAAAAACAAAACAAAACAAAAAACAAAACAAAAAAAAACAGAGTGAACAATAACACTCAACTCAGTTTATTTTCTTAAGATTGGGTAGATTTGGGGACACGAAGGAAGACAGGGTTGGGGAGGGGCATACAGAACTAAAAGAAGGAAAATTTGATATCATGACTATCATTCATGAATATTTACTTGCTAGTCTTCAGGACAAATGATATATTCCTATAAAATATATGTCTAGTAAGTCAGTAGTCAATAGACAATTACTGAGTGCTGTAGATGGGGTGTTGTTGAGACCATGATCAGCTCTGTTCTGCCAATTACTTCCCAAATAGTCACCCAGAGACTAAATGTTAACTATAGATGCTCAGCTGATAGCTTAGGTTGCGTTTAGCTAGCTCTTATAACTTAAATTAACCTATTTCTATTCATCTCCATGCTATTCCAAGGCTTGTTTACCTCATGTACATACTTCCCATACTGCTCATCTGCTTCTCATGGCGTCTCCTCAGACTTCCTTTACTCTTCCCTTCTTCCCCCCAGCAGTTTCTCTGTCCCCAAAATCCTGCCTAGCTATGGACCAATCAGCTTTTTATTAATAATGAGAGCAACACATTTTCAGTATACAGAAACATTAGTCCACAGCAGAGTACTTATTATACACCAACAGCATAAAATTCATGAGCTTTCAACCTGTAGAGTAGCACAGAGCTTTGTCTTCAACAGGGCCCTGAAACTGCATTAATGAGCATCTGTTGTCTTAAAATACCTAACCGTGTGGGGGCAAGAGTCCCTGTGATGATTAATATCAATCGTCAACTCAAAAAGACAAAGAATCAGACAGAAGTCAAGCCTACGGGTGTATCTATTGTGGAGCTTCCAGACTGGATGAATTGAAATGAGAAAACTTACCCTAAATGTGGGAGATACAACCCTTGGGGCTGAAGTTCCAGACTGAAGGAGAAAAGGGGATCCCTTTCTCTTAATAGAACCAGCTGCCTCAAGCTCT
Organism: Bramus lutescens; assembly: GCA_001685075.1. Classification (NCBI taxonomy): domain Eukaryota; kingdom Metazoa; phylum Chordata; class Mammalia; order Rodentia; family Cricetidae; genus Bramus; species Bramus lutescens. The sequence goes on from LOEQ01003389.1 coordinate 87,419, forward strand.
TCCTGCCATGCCCTCTTACCATGACAGACTGTTTCACTTTGAGTTGTGACCAAATAAGTCCTTCATCCTTTAAGTTATCTTTGTGAAGAATTTTGTCACCACAATGAAAAAAATTACTAATCCAGTTCCCATTTTTGTTGTTGTTGTTGTTTTTTGTTTTTTGAGACAGGGTTTCTCTGTAGCTTTGGAGCCTGTCCTGGAACTAGCTCTTGTAGACCAGGCTGGCCTCGAACTCACAAAGACCCTCCCCAGTGCTGGATTAAAGGCGTGCATCACTACCGCAAGGTTCAGTTCCCATATTTTAATCTTGTACTGACCCTCACAAATTAAGTGCCAGATATTGGAAATGGAGCAATCACCACAACAAAAAGATGCAATGCCCTTCCCAGATAATTCCTAGAAAGAATAAAGAAATATAATCCTTTAAATGTATAAGGTGAATCAATAAAACAAACTAGTCATATGATAAAGAAAATAAGAGAGCTTGTACTCAGACAATCTCAACTTGTTCAAAAGTCAAGAAGGAAACAAAATCTACCATCAAATTAATGAGTAACATATTTTCATTTTCCCCCATTGCCTCAGTCTTGCCATGATGAGATCTGAAACAGAGCAATTTTGTGGTGCATCTCTTCAATTCTGCTGACTGTCACGGTGCAATAGTTAATATACTTAAGGGAAATCTAGAGCATCACAAGCCAGAACTGGATCTGTGGGGTTTTTTCCTGTCCTGGCCTGCCCACATTTTATTTGCCATGCTTGAATTTGTGGTAAATAAAGTTATAATCTGGGTTTTCAGCTTTGGTAATGTTCAAAAGATGAGTCAAGAACAAGTACCATCCCTAGCCCTTGTCATGTGAAGTTAAAAAAAAATAAATAAGAACTCAGCTTGCTGCGGCTGGAAGTCTTAGCACATCTGCATTCAGCACTTTGGTCTGTTGGACTGTTAACAGTATTCTCAGTCTATCCAAGATGTTAGGGAGACCATCGAGCTGACATAGGGCATGGGTGTTTGCAGTAGAACTAACGAAGAAAAGGAGCAGAAGACATTCCAAAGTCTTGGCCTCCTGATGTCTGGGAGCAGAGCTCCAGGCAGGGAATGCTGGTCTTGTGAGTCAACACCTCCCTGCATCTCTTCCTGAAGCAACTGGGCCACCTCTGTGGTTCTGACATATGACTAGCCTATGAGGACATTTTATGAGCTTCAACACCTGATTTTCTGTGAGGATTTACATGGACTTTATGTACAAATTCACTGAGAGAATGAACATCATTTCAAAAGATTTACATAGATTATGAGTTCAAGGGTAGCCTGGACTAGGTAGTCAGGATTTGACCCCAAAAAATAAAATAATAAATAAAAGATTTACCAGGAGACAACAATATTCTTTGATCGTTTTGTTATGCTCTGATGTTAATTAAGCACAACTTTTAAAAAGAACCCCGTGTCCCACCTAGATCACGCCCTCCTGGCTAGCATAAGACAGCTTTCCTTTCCGTAAACCCTAATACTGAGTCCAACCTGAAGTTTCAGGATCAGCCTATCAAGTGGCCAAACTCTCATCTCTTCATGATTTGCTTCCCTGCCTGGACATCTGGATTTTCCCTTTCATGTATTCATAACCCATGTCAACTTAGACCATATAACCAGAAGGGATAGGAAATCAACAAACCGACAAAACAAGGATAGGTGCTAAGCCTGCCCTACAACACTGCAAATGCACTGGGAAAGAGAAATTTTAAAAAGAAGGGAATTCAGACATAACCTGTGGGAACCATCACAAATTTGCTATCTGTTTACCACAGAGCTATAAATCCATACCACTGCACGAGAGGAAAACAAGACTGATGTGGTGGGGGGGGGCGTGCGGGGCCATAATCCCAACATCTGAGAGACTGAGAAAGGACAGTCAGGAGTAAAGCCAGCCTAGGCTATGAGATCCTGTAGGGAATGGAGGAAATCTTGAGTGAGCGGATGAATATTGCTGACATGGGCACAGACATGACATGGACCCCAAGGCCTCAAACTCATAAAAAAAAAAATGGCAAAGCTGTTTCTCCATATGAGCCAGGCTCAAGAAGGTGACAATATTCTCCTTGGGGTCCAAATGTGAGTGAGTATGGATGAGGGACCAGAGTGTGAAAGACCAGCAACCACTGCTTCCTCCTCATCTTGGATGTTCACAGCCTGAGAACTGCTCTTCCACAGAGACCTCCTAGTGAGCCTAGCAAGCCCCTCCCCTGGTGCTACATGTAATAGGCTCCAGTTTGCTGGCAACAGTAGGTGCCCTCCACCAGAGGTAGCAGATATCCTCCTGAGCCCAGCTTTCCTGTATGTGTGTCTGTGTCTGTATGTCTGTTCTTTCTTCACTCCCTTCACATCCCCTCCTCAGGGTTCTAGGACCCAACCTTTGAAGGATGTTCTAAGACCCTGTTTCCAAAAACAAACAATCATAACAGAATAAATGACCAGCAAAAAAGTGCAAACCGTTGAGGTGTTAGGTATATGACAGGATTTAGGATAAAACTGAATCTCTTTAAATGACGTCATTCAGCCTAAATTTTGTTTTCTTCATTTATAAATTTTTGTTTGTTTTGTTTTGTTTTTCGAGACAGGTTTTCTCTGTAGCTTTAGAGCCTGTCCTGGAACTAGCTCTTATAGATCAGGCTGGCTCAAACTCACAAAGAGCCGCCTGCCTCTGCCTCACGAGTGCTGGATAATTTTTTTTAAACTGGATTTAGGGCCGATAAAAGGGAAACTTTAGGTTGAAGCGTAAGGAAGGGGGAATGAATAAGAGCAAGTGAAAATGGTATAAGGAAAGCCACACCCGGTGGTGCACACCTGAAATCCCATCATTCCAGAGGCAGAGGTAGGAAGATGGTTTGTGAGTTCAAGACCAGTCTGGGCTACAAAGTGAGACCCTTTCTCCAAACAAGAACTACATAAAATGAGAGAGGGGAAAGGGAAGCCATACTAAAACCTATCTTCAACTACATACAAGTTCAGGGTCAGCAAGGGTTACATGAGACCCTACCTCAAAATAATAATAATAGGGGCTAGGTATTCATCCATGAGGACTGGAGTTAGGATCTCTAGCACACATGTGAATGCCAGGTAGGCATGGCAGGCCACCTTTAAATCCAGGGTTCCAAACAGAGAGACAGGAGATCCCCAAAACAAGCTAGTTAACTATGCTAGCCAGACTGGTGACTCTGGGTTCAGCTGACAGGCGGCCTCAGGAGAGGTAAAGAGAGATTGAGAAGAGTTCTGACATCAGCTTCAAGGCCTCCATATCTGCATACACAAGACCAGGGGTGTGCTGACACCCATGTAAATATGCAAATACACATGCACACACAGACACAAGCAGAAAAAAGATAATAGACCAAATGTGATTAAAAAAAAACCGAAGCAAAACAAAACCCTTTTAGGCCAGGTATGATAGATAACACATGCCTTTACTTCCAGCACTCAGGAGGCAGAGACAGGCAGACCCCTGTGAGCTGGAGGCCAGCTTGGTCTACAGAGAGAATTTCAGGCCAACCAGAGCTACATAAGGAAACTGTAATGTCTGAATAAGAACGACCCCCATAGGCTCCTAGACTTGAAGGCTTGGCTACCAGGGAGTGGCAGTACTTTAAAGGAGTAGGTGACATGGCCTTGTAAGAAGAATGACACCAGGAGTGGGCTTTGAGGTTTCAGAAGCTCAAACCAAGCCCAGTGTCTTTCTCTTTCTGCTGCCTGAGGTTCCAGATGATCATCTCTCAGCTGCTTCTCCAGCACCATGTCTGCCTACCTGCCACCACGCTCCCCGCCATGCTGACAATGGACTAACTAAACCTCCAAAACTGTAAGCAAGCCTTTCCTTCATTAGGCTTGTTGTCATGGTCCTGGTGTCTCTTCACAGCAACAGAACACTGATTAAGCCAGACACCCTCCCTCAGAAACAAAACAAAACCCTAATATATCCTTTTTAAAAAGGGGTTTGGCCTGGTGGTGATGGTGCACACCTTTAATCCCAGCACTCTAGAGGCAGGTCTATAAGTTCAAGGCCAGCCTGGTCTGCAAGAACTAGTTCTAGGACAGGCTCCAAAGCTACCAAGAAACCTTATCTCGAAAAACAGAAAACAAAAACAAGAAAAAAGTTTTTTGAAGAGGTTGAAGATTTAACTCCATGGTAAAGGACTTACTTCCCTAGCAAGTACAAGACCCTAGGTTTATTCCATGACAGAAAGAGGGCAGGGTGGAGTGGGGATGGGGAAGAGACATGACTCACTCAATAGAGTGACTGTCTAACAAGCACAGAGCTCTGGGTTCAATCCCAGCACCCTGTGAAGTTGTGTAGGATGGTGCACACCTGAAACCTCAGCCAGTGGGAGGTAGAAGGAGGAGCAGAAGCTCCAGGTCATTCTCCAGGTGGAGAGGCCTCGTGAGATCAAGCTCCAGGGCTTCCATTCCAACTGCCTATTCTTGCCATATGGAAGTTCACTGAAAGCCTGGCGGTGGTGGGATGCACCTTTAATCCCAGCAGATATCTAAATGCAAGGCCAGCCTAGAGTACAAAGTGAGTTCCAGAATGACCAGGGTTACATGGAGCGACCCTGTCTTGATTTAAAAAAAAAAAAGTTCACTGAGTTGTATAATCTTTGGGTCTGACTAATTTGGGTCTGTAGTACCTTGTTTATTTGCAAGCTTTTTAATAATACAGTATATTTAAGGGAAAAAGTTAAAAGCAAGCTAACAAAAGTCCTTTTCGCTCATTCTATATCTAAGAGCCAAGCACGCCTTAATTCTATTATAGGGCTTTACTTCCAAACATAATTCATTGACAAAGTTTCTAGGATATAGTGTTTAAGTAAGTGTAGTTACTTTATCTCTGTGAACTTTTGTAGCTTCCTGTTGGGAACTCCAGATGTGTTCCCGGAAGTGGAATCAGAAGGCCTTTGTGTGGGGGTGGAGTGGGGGTGATGGCGCTGGTGTAGAACCAAACCCATGGTCTCACACATGAGGCTAGAGCCCTACCACAGAACTACGTCCCTAGGCCTAGTAAATTACTCATTCTCTTTAGACAGGAAGAAGCAGACACTGGAGCTATCCCACCTGACCTCACAGGATGATTGACTGAAACCTACACGGAGTCACTGCTCTTGTCTCCTTAGTCCACACTGACGTCACTTCTCTGTCCTTTGTCACCACACTCTGAATCATGGTGTGGGCTTAAGCCAACCCTAAGGCTCTGCGTTTGGTAAGCAAAGGCTCTCAGTTGTTTCTGAAAGCAGAATTCTCAAAAGAAAAAAAAAAAATGAGAGGTTAGGTGTTTTGTCCCAATGGCCTTCATAAAATCTGATGGATGCGGAAAAGCAACCGTGCTGATTTAAGGGAAGTAAAATGAAGACAGCCTAGCAAAACTGGGTGTGTACAGGACAGTTTTTCTCTTTCTTCTTCTCAAGCCTCCACCTCCCACCCCTCTCTCTCCCTCCCCCCTTCCTTCTTTCCTTCTCCTCCCTCCCTCTTTCCCTCTCAAGCTGGGTGTAACGGTACATGAAATTCTAGCTCTTGAGAGGCTAAATCATAGGTGAGTTTGAGTCCAGCCTGGGGTACACACTGACCTGGTCTCAAAAACAACCAAACAAAACCAAAACCAACCAAACAAACAAACCAGGACAGAGGTATAGCTCCATTGGCCCTGGGTTTGAGCCCTACTATGTAAACCTAGGAGTGGGATTGAGGCTTATAATCCTTCTTGGGAGGCAGAGGCAGGGGGTCAGAAATGCTAGGCTAGTCTCAGCTAGGTAATGAGTTTGAAGTCAACCTGGGCTACAGGAGAACATGTCTAAAAAAAAAGTCCAACAAATACCGGCCAGTGAGACAGCTTTTCTGGTAAGCATGCTTGGCCCTCCCACACATTATTTTTTTTAAATATGGTTGTTTTTAAACTGTTCTAGGCCACAGCTCTGTCCCCACCTCCTGTGCTTTGTATATCCCTCGTTCTCCGTTCTTGAAAAGTCTGTCTTATTTCTCCAAAACAAGATCATCATGAAAGTTTAAAAGAAAAACATCTGGGCACACAACCTCAGTTTGAACCACATGGACAGTGCCTCTACCCTAGCCATAACTTTATCAACTAAGTTAAAATATGGTGACAATTCTATTTACACAAAAAGTCCTGAGTTTGTCTGAAATGTCAACAAATGCAGCATCAGTTAGAATGACATCCTGTCCTCAGACCTCAGCTGTTAGATAAGCTGTGACTCTTCCGCTTGTCCAAACCAGGTCATTTAAATAGACAGTTGACAGAGGAACGTGTCCGACTTAGAATGGGTTTTCCACTCAGCCACGTCTTTTTTTGTCTTTTTCATTACTTTTATTTGATTTTTTTAAAGCTTCATAGAAAGTCATGTCCCTCCCTCTCCTCCTCTACACTCCTTTCCCCACCGCAAGACTCACTTAGCCCCTCCCAAAGCTGGAGCACACCTCTGAGAGGTTGGAAGAGCACAGTGCCTGCCTCCTGCCACACAGGCCCACAGGCGGCCACAGCTGGGCAGGACCTCAGACAACAGTCTCCAGCACAGGATCTTGAGAGTCATCCAGATTCCATCACTGAGAATTGTTACCTCCTAAGGAAGAATCCCATGAAACACTGTAAAAATCACATGCAAAGGATGAGGAACACTTTCCCACTTTCCAGAAACTTCATGAAATGTCCGAGTTAAAATGAGCACATTAATGTTTCCACCTATTGTCAAAGTATGTCTTAAAGTCTTTGTTTGAAATGAGTTTGTGTCTTCAGTTGTACATACCACACATCAAGAATTGACTTAATGGTTAGTAATGATCATTTTATTTTTAAATGTTCTATATCATCCCTTTATTTTTGTTTATTATATTTTGATTTTTTATTTTCTTTTGTTTTTCGAGACAGGGTTTCTCTGTGTAACAAGTCCTGACTGTCTTGGAACTCACTTTGTAAACCAAGCTGATCTCTAACTCACTGAGATCCACCTGCCTTTGCCTCCTGAGTGCTGGGATTAAAGGCATGCTCCACCACTGCCCGGCTTATTTTGATTTTCTTAAGGGTCTCTCTATGTAGTAGTACTCGGTTGGCCTAAAACTCACTATGTAGGTCAGGCTGGTCTCACACTCACAGGGAACCTCTTTCTGTCTTGCTAGGATTGAAGGCATACACTAGAATGCACAGGATATTTATTTTTTACAATCTGATACAATTGATAATGTGCACATTAATAATCCCTAGCCAAGTATGTCCTTAAAAGGATGCTTTTCGTGAAAAGCTGTATCTCAGAGCCAAGCTTGGTTGGGCGTATCTGCGCTCCTAGCTACTCTAGAAGCTGAAATGGGAGTGTCAAGCACTCAAGGCCAGCTTGAACAATATATCTAGACCCTGTCAAAAAAAAATTACAAATCGTAACTTTGTCCACATGTATCTTGTAAATTGAACTGTCCTGTTTGTGCATAAGGCAGTGCTTGCCTTGTTGCTTCTTCTTATAGAACATCTGACTTCAAAACAGCTTCAGATCTCCAGAGAGATGAAATGTCTTCCCATAGTGTATCCACACCTATCGTCTATTTTTGTACTATATAATCAACTACCTAAGGAAGACTTCACATTTTGAGCTAGGCATGATGGCACACACCTGTGATTGTAGCACTTGGAACACAGATGTGGGAGGATCAGGGCTTCAACTGTGTCTTAGGCTACCTAGCAAGGCTTCCTAGCTCACTCGCCTGGATTATGTGACTCTCTGCCTTCAAAAAGAAAAGATTTAGCCAAGTGTGATCTTGCATGCCTTTAATCTCAGTACTCAGGAGGTAGAGACAAGCAGGTCTCTGTGAGTTTGAAGGCAGTCTGATCTACAGAGTGAGTTCCAAGCTAATTATGGTTATACAATGAGACCTTGTCTCAGAATCTCTCTCTCTCTCTCTCTCTCTCTCTCTCTCTAACAAAGAACAAAAAAGAAAAGAAGAGGAAGAAAGACCAAAAGAAAGAAAAAAGAGAGAGAAAAGTAGAAATGGAGGGAGGAAGGGAGAGAGTGAGGGAGGGAGGAAAGAAGGAAGGAAGGAAAGAAAAGAAAGAGATAGAGTGAGGAAGGGAGAGAAAGAGGAAGGGAAAGAAGAGAGAGAGAAAAGAGCTGAGTCAGGTGTGGTGGTGGCGGACACCTTTAATCCTAGTACTTGGCAAGCAGAGGCAGGCAGATCTCTGTGTGTTTGAGGCCAGCCTTGTCTTCAAAGCAAGTTGCCTGTAGAAAGAAACCCTGTCTCTGAGAGAGAGCTGTTAACTGCTGTACAATCCCCACCTCCCTTCACATTATTTTTAAAAAGCAATAGAATTGTCTACTATCTTTAGACATTAGGAAGGCCCAGTGTAACTCCAAATAAGAGAGAGTGAGGGAGGGAGGAAGGAAGGAAGGAAGGAAGGAAGGAAGGAAGGAAGGAA
>LOEQ01003389.1:104773-118589 GCA_001685075.1 Bramus lutescens
AATGGGAGGAGGTGGAAATTTTTAATAAAAAAGTATAAAAAAAATAAAATGCCACTCCAAAAAAAAAATAGTCGAATCTACAAATTAAAAAAAAAAATCTTCCTCCTGCAGCAGATGGGAATAAATACAGAGACCACCCAGACAATGTGCAGAAAGTAAGAAACCCCAGGACACTCAGCCATAAATGGGATGTCTCCATCAAATCCCTCCCCTCAGGGCTCAAAGAGCTCTGTGGAAGAAACGGCAGAACACTATAAGAGCCGGAGGAGATAGAAGTCAGCAAGAAATCAAGGCCTTCTAAACACAACCTGATCAAGGCGTATGAACTCCCAGAGACTAAGGCAGCAAGCCCAGGGCCTGCTCAGGTCTGTACCAAATGGGGTCCTAGAGCTGAGAGAAGTGTGCACAAACCCTCATCTCTATCCCAAAGCTATCTCAATCCGTAACCATGGGCAAATAAAAAAAAAAAAGTAGTTTTCTTTGAGGGAGTCTCAAGGGGGAAACAAACTACTCTTAAAGACAGGTCCCTGCCCAGCAGTAGACGGTCAACAGGAAACGAACCCCGTGGCCCCTTGTTGGTTCATCTCATGATGTTGTCTTGGGGATTTTTCCTTTTCTTTTCTTCCTTCCTTCCTTCCTTCCTTCCATCCTTCCTTCCTTCCATTCTTCCTTCCTTCCTTCCTTCCTTCCTNTCTTTACATGTATATTGTGGCTTCTATGGGACTCCTATGTGTGTGAACGTGTGTCCCACTATATCTGTATGTGTGTCTTGTGCTTCTCCTTTGCCTCTGTTTCTTGTTTGGTTCTTTTGTCCTATTCTGATTTCTTTGTTTCTGATTTATCTTACTGTATTTCAGATGCTCGTTTGTTTTCTAACAAAGAGAAAGGGAGTGGATCTGGATTGGCAGAGGAGCTGTCAGGAGAAACTGGAAGGAGGTGGGGGAAAGGAAACGATAACCAGAATATATTGTATGAAAAAAAATCTATTTTCAATTAAAGAAAAAGAAAATATTGCAGGCCTGTTTTTAAGGAATAATCATTGTTTAGGTGCCAACAGTTATTCAGTTTATAAATATGACTCTCATGATATTGTTTTATACAGTTTTTAATAAAAATTTGGAAATTTGTTGGACAATGGTAGCGCACACCCTTAGCTCCAGCACTTTAGAGGTAGAGGCAAGGGCAAGTGAGACTCTGAGTCCAGGGTCAGCCTGGTCTACAGAGCAAGTTCCAGTACAACCAGGGCTACGAAGAGAAACCCTGTCTCAGAATCCTATCCACCAAAAAAGAGAACTTGGAAGCTTAGATATTTGCAAGCATTTTGTTTAACTTTAAAAACATGATCAACTAGGCTTCATTTTGGAGGTAGACATAGAAGGATCTAAAGTTCAAAATCATTGTTGCTTTCATAGTGAGTTTCATGCCAACCTGAATTATGTGAGACCCTGTCTCAATTAACAAAATAAATAAGCAGAGCAATCCATCAGTCATGGTGAGGTCACGCAAAGATGGCTAAAAGCGTAGGGTTGAAGGTTCTTAGGCAGTACTACAGAAGTGTTTAAAATACCATCATCCCACAGATAACTTCATAACCACAAAAGGAAATGACATCTTGACAATGGGGCAATCTGGAATATACCACTTTGACCACGTGATCAAACTTCTTGTGACCTATACCAATAAGAAAAGAATCTGACATTCTAGGTCCTTGGGAATTTCAATGGGACACACAGGAAGATTTACCAAAATTTACCAAAAAATATCTATTTACAAAAATCTCATCATGATATAAACAGCAAAAATAATCAAAATTAATGGGATTTTCTACCAAACAACCAAACTGGACATTATAAACACTATAAAATGACAGAGCTATCCAACAAGATGGGACACTTCTTTAGATTTAAAGAGACTAAAGGACTTCATAAGCAAATGACTGATTCTTCAATGGGTTTGAGTTAGGCATGGTGACACACCACTTTGATATCTGTTCTTGGAAGACAGAGGTAGGAGATGCTCTATGACTTCAAGCAAGCTCTATGACAGCCAAGACTAAGTAGAAAAATCTTGTCTCTTAGATAGATAGATAGATAGAAAGACAGAATTGGTGAGCATGCTCATACACACATTTCAGGGGAAATAAAGAAATCTGTATATCATAAGGGCCTGATTGTTGGGGTTTCTGTCCTGCCCGGTTCCCATAGCTGGCAAATCTCAAAGAAAATCACAGAGGTCTACATAGGTTATAAACTGATTAGCCCATTATCTTAGGCTTCTTATTAACTCTTATAACTTACATTAACCCATTTTTCTTATCTACGTTAGCCACATGGCTCAGTACCTTTTTCAGTGGGACGGGTCACATCCTGCTTCTTCAGTGTCTGGACAGGACTGCGGAAAGAGCTTTCTTCTTCCCAGAATACTCCTGTTCTCATTGCCCCATCTCTACTTCCTGTCTGGTTGTCCCACTTATACTTCCTACCTGGCTACTGACCAATCAGCATTTATTTAAAACATAATTGACAGAATATAGAATTGTCCCACACCAAATCTGAATGTGAACAACAGGGAATATGCACAATATTGAAATTTATGAGTTTGATAAATATATGGAAATTGGAGACAAGATTTCATTTGTCTTGGCACTTACATGGTAGAATTCTTTTGTTTTTGTTTTGTTAATTGTTTATTTGGTTGTTGTTGTTGTTGTTTTGACACAAGATCTCACATAACCCAAGCAGGAGGTTACAGGAATGTGCCACCATGTCTGGCATTGGCTGGAACACAAACATCAAGGTAACTGATGTTTAAAACTTGCTTTCAGTAGGTTGAGGAGTAGGGGGAAAAGGAAAGAAAGGTGCCAGGGAATAAGGCATCAGCTGGATATGCTTGTGGTTGCCACTCCAGCCTTGAAGATCTAACTTCAGTCCCCAGAATCCCCATGAAAAGCTGGACACCGAGATGTGCATCTGTGATCCCAACACTCCAAGGAGAGATGGTTGGAGAACAGAGGCAGTGGCAAGTCCACAAGACAGCTGATTTGGAGTACTCAACCCCATGTAAACAAGACCATGCCTTAACAAGATAGAAGGTGAAAACACACTCTTGAGTATTATCTTCTGACTGGGCAGTAGCATGCCATTAATTCCAGTCCTTGGGAGGCAGAGACAGGCAGATCTATGAGGTTGAAGCCAGCCTGGTCTACAGAGCAAGTTCTCTGTATATAGAGAAACTTTGTCTTGAAAACCCAAAAGAAGAAAAAAAGAAAGAGAGAGACGGGAGGATGGAGAGAGAGGAGGAAGGAGGAAGGAAGAGAGGAAAAGAGAGAGGGAGGAAGGAAGGAAAAGAGGGAGGGAAGGAGGGAGGGAGGGAGGGAGGGAGGGAAAAGGCTATCTTCTGGCCTCCACATATGTGACACACAGCACATGCATGCACATGAGTGAGCCTACACACTTGAGTACACACACAAAATTCATTTTTAAAAATAAAAGCAAAAATAATATAGAAAATTAAAAGGAGATAAAATGATAATAAATGTAGCAAAATAAATAATACTGATGGTATAGACTGTGATGGCTGTCCTTAAACAATTGTATCATTGTATTTACTTGTTTGTTCACTTGTTTTTTGAGATAATGTTTCATGTACCTCAGGCTGGCCTCCTTATATACCTGAGGATGATCTTGAACTTATGATCTTCCTGCCTCCACCTCCCTAGACCTCGGTTTACGGCTATGCAGCGCCAAGGTCAGCAACAGTTATGCCCTTGTACAGTCTTCGTCTGAATAGAATGCGTGGAGATTGAGAAGGGACTGACAGAAGAGCTTACAAGCCTGTGAGCCCGCGACTCAGACCTGCTTGCCTGCAGACATCCTGCTTCTTCATGCTCTGCATCTAAGCTCATCACCAGTTCCCAGCCCCAGCTCCGCTGCCAGCGCTCTACAGGCACAGCTTCCAGCATCTTGCCTCTTTCTGCCAACCCCCGCTTCAGAACCGTGTCATCTTCTAAAATACCATCTACCTTGTAATCCCTTGCTCTCCAGTCGCCAGAGGAAAGTCCACGTTGATTGACATGCAAATTGAGTGACTTTCACAAGCAGTCTCCCCATGGCAAGTCACCTCCACCTTGTAATAGTTTTTAGGCACAGCCTTTAAACTGCTTGCTGGTCCCTACATGCATTCTCTTGTTCAAGCTGGTCTCTTTGTTAATGACAACTCACTTTCTCTTAGTCTAGAAAATCCCTATTCACCACTCAAAATCATAGTGTGAAAAAAGGAAGCTGTAGGAGTAATGCTCTCGCTTCCAGGAGCATGTGCTGGCGCCTGTCTGTTGTACTGTGGCTTCTCTCCTGCCTCTGTCACTCTTCCCAAACTGTGTGCTTCAAGACCCAGAACTCGGGTCTAGTTGGTGCTAAGGGCTTAGGAAACAAATGTTTGGTGAGCTGGTTTATGTGTGTCTTTATTTTTATCTTTTACTGCTCTAGAATCTCTGCATCTGTCTCTCTCTCTCTCTCTCTCTCTCTCTCTCTGCTTTCTTTGAAAAAGCTGAACTCTTAACAAATTCATTAAGAAAGGTGAAGCAGGAGGATGATGAATTCAAGGCCAGCCCAGGCTGCACCGTGACATTCCGGCCCAAGAAAGGGTAGGAGAGAGAAAGAGGGGAGAAGGGGAAAGGGAAAGAGTCTGGTGAGGGGGGAGTTCAGAAGTGAGTGGGCTGTGGCATAGGTAACAGCTAACTAAGAGAAAGGCAACAGAAAGTTAAACCTCTAAACTCTTTCTTGGTTGAGAAAACAAAGCCCAGAGCCAAGGCATTCAAACCAGGATGGAGAGTTTCGCTTCTCTGAAGCTTTAGGGCTTAACTTCCCTTCCAAATGTCTGTGCTCTCAAGATCTCTTTTGTTTCTTGGGAAATTCTAAACATATTACATGGCCTTTTCAATGAAGGGTCTGTTTCCTGTAACTAGTGCCTCCTTTCAATTAAGATCAAACGGAATCCAGCATTAAGCGGAGCCACAACTCTTTCTCAAGCTAATGTTAATTATAACTTTGGTGGATGTGCTGCACCCTGCTCTCGACCCCTCGGATTTTACCAACAGACAGGGCAAAGCTGCTAGAAGACAGAGCACTGTTGCCTCTGTTATTCCGGTGCTTGCCTGCAAAGATCCACGGATACTTCTTCCCAGAAAAATCTTCATAGAAGCGTTTATTATATAAAAATATGAGTGTTTATTAGAAGCTAACAATAAAGCCGGTGTCTATTCAGTTTCTGTTATGTACTTAAGGCAAGGAAAGAAAACTCATTTTTGTTCTTGCATGTTAGTGTGGAATTTGCTACCTTAAAATGTTACATTCAAAGAATTTACTATTGTAGAAAAGTACAGGCAGCCATTTTTGAACTCAAGTGTTGAGAAGAATCTCCAATGCCCTACGTGAAGGTCACCAGCAACTTTTGCAGGGGAACAGTCTAAAATAGCATGCTTATTGCTTCTGTAAGTTAGAGTTTGTGTGAGGTATTTAGCTTACAGTTAGCCTCATCGGATAAAACAAAGGCAAACCGTTCAGCTAGAACTGGAATTCTCAGATTTCTGTTTCCTAGGCCATTCTGCTTGTAGACTGATTTTATTTAGCACTAATATTGTCAGGTTTTTTTTTAATTGAAATACTTTGCAAATCAGGCTCTTGTTTTAAAATTACTGCCACTGAAGCTCATGGTACACTCTCTCTTCTATAAGTGATACCCAGTTATAGACGAAGTCCCCAGTTGATCTCTTCCCCACTGCCTACCCCACGCTTGCATTTTCCTCTACTCTCATCCACTCTGCATGTTCACAGACTGCATTACTGCATAGACTCACCACCTGTGGCATTCTTACCTTGATCATTCCCAGAGCCAGTTAAGAATTAGACAGCTTTGTTAGAATGGTACCTCTTTACTATATACATTGATGTACCTTATTATAGTCACCTGAAAAACACTTGAGTCTAAATTGTTGTCAATAACTGATTATTCTGGGGCTGGGACATGGCTCAGTGGTTGGAAACACTTGATGCTCTTGCAGAGGACCCAGCACCAACATGGTGTCTCACAACCACCTTGAACTCTAGTTCCAAAGGGACCTCAAGGAACCAGGCTTGAGCACACCCAAACACACATGCAGGTAAAATGCTCATACACATAAAACTTAAAGACTAATGCCTTTGAGGAAAAAGCTAGTAATACTGCGAATTTAACTCTTAGTAGAGACTTTCTAGAACTGATGAATCAGAGCATGAGTTGCTGAGGCAGTTAGGTAACTTTCCCGTACTACTGTAACATTTTATGACATTGGAAGCTTTCATCTATTGTCAGACTTAGCACAGCATCACTGCAGATTGCTAGGAGACAGTAAATGTTTTTACAAGCAAAAAGCCTTCACTTTTTCCTACTGCTATCTACTGGAGGGGAAAAAAAGAAAGAAAGGAAAGAAAACTTTGCCCAGCTACTGGTCTACAACCCAGGCCCTGTGTTTCAAAGCAAATGCTAAACCTTTTCGGACCTAACTGAAAAAAGCACTATGATTCTTTCCATCTAACCCACAACATGCCTAAAGACAAAAGGAGCGCAGCAGAGCCAGCAGCTCATGAAATAACAGCATGCCACTGCAGCTGGACAGAGTAGCCCTCACTATGATTGCAGAACTCAGAAGGCAGAGGCAAGAGCATGGCCGGGACTACCATGAGCTACAGAGCGAGTTCCAGGCCAAACTGGGCTATATTACAAGATAGATTCTCAAACAAAACAAGCCAGAATGTTGCTGAAGAGCCATTGCTCCTAGCCCTCTGGTTGATTCAAATCCTCCAATGGCTGTGTGCTTTGAAAAGCAGGGAGAGAAAACTCTTCAGACTGTGGAGACAAGACCACACCTGAATACTCCCTCTCTCTCCACTAGGCATAAGCATCTGCCTTATAAAGATCTCTCTTTATGAAAACTAACTAGATTGCCTCAACATTAATTAGTATAATTAACACATTATCAATAGCTGCCCTTACAACACCCACCCCCAACTATGTGTTCCCAGCTTCCTGTAATCACAGGTCACAGCCTTTCTGTAGAGCCAGCATCAATCCTTCCCTCTTTCCCACAATTACCTTCCAAACTGAAAACCATCCCATTATAAAAACCAAAAAATGAGCCAGACAAAATTACACACTGAACAGAGAACTAGTTAGCTGTGAGACTGGGAACATGCCTCACGAGTTTACTAAATTGATGCTTTGAAAAAAAAATGACAATCCATTATTGTACTTAGTAATCACTTAGGATTAAATGAGACTAAGTAACTGAAATGTAATGGAGGTGCAGAAATAAATATAAAAAATATTACCAAAAATTCAAGTCTTGGTAATCATTCTACTTAACCTGTCAAACATTTATTTGTTGTTTTAATATATCAGCAAGCAAGGTGTCTTAGTAGCGCAGGTGGTGTGTCAGACTCAAAAAAGTAGCAGAAAATATAAAGTATCAAAGGCTGAAACAGACTCTGTAGCATCTTATATTACTTGTACCTCTAGAAAGCTGAGTAGATAATAAAATTTTTCTTATGACACTATTCTGGACTGAAGAGAAAACTAGATGTTCAGGCCATAAGTCTGTGGTTGCATTTTTGCCTAGCATGCATTAAACTCTGGGATTGATTCCCAGCACACCCCACTCCCACACGCAAACACAAATTCTTTCTTTAGCTGGCGTGGTGGGTCATATCCATAATCCTAGAATTTAGGAGCTAGAGATAACAGAATCAGAAGTCTAAAGGCTAGCCTTGGCTACTTTGAGAATTTGAAGCCAGCACGCACTGTCCTGAGGCCCATTTCAAAGAATGTAAACAAAACAGCAAACAGTAACAACAGAAAGCAAAATGGATTAATAAATGCAAACTATAGGATATGATACAAAATTTTTCAAAAACAGGGTTGGAGAGATGTCCCAGCAGTTAAAATCACTTGCTGCTCTTGCAGAGGACCACAATTAAATTCCCAGCAACCACATCAGGTGGCTCACAGCTACTTGTAACACCAGCTCCAAGAGATCTGACACCCTTGTCTGGCTTCCAAAAGCATCCACACACATATGCCACAGAATCACACATATATATACACAAATACATAAATAAAAGTAAAACTAAATTTTAAAATATTTTTGAAGATTTGTGACTCTTAGCTGAATGTGGCAGCCGACACCTTAAATCCCAGCACAAAGAAGGGACATCTCTCTGAGTGTTGGTCCAGCCTGGTCTACATATTCAGTTTCAGGCCCACCAATGCTACATAGTAAGATCTGTCTCTAAAAAACAAAACACACACACACACACAAACACACACACACACACACACACACACACACACACAAAAAAAGCTAAGATCTATAGCTTTTAACTCTTGAGCCTTCTTCCTAGCCCAAGTTAAATGTTTAAGCTTTTTTCCTTTTGGTTCTGAGAAAAGTTTTCTCTATAACACCTTTGGCCGTCTTGGAACTCTCTATAGACCAGACTGGCCTCATAAAGATCTGCCTACCTCTGCCTCTTGAGTGCTGGGATTGAAAGGAAAAAATCGTAAATTAAAAAACCAAAACACCATTATCAATTTAGCTAGCTTTAAACTATTTCATCCTTTTCTGGTCTTAAAACAAATCTGGTAGATAAGAAACAACTATAGTCTTTGCTACTCAGAAAACTGACATAGAAAGATCCCATGTTGGGTGTCTGCCTGGGTCACATAGAAAATTTAAGGCCAGCCTAGGTAATAGAGCAAAACCCTGTCTCAGAATAAAAGTATTGAACCTGGTGTGGTGGTGCACACCTTCAATTCCAGCACAGGAGAGGTAGGCATAGGCAATCACTGTGAGCTGAGGCCATCCTGGTCTACATAGCTCCAGGACAGCCAGGGCTACAAGCAAGTCCTGGCTCACGAAACAAAGAACAATAAAACAATAAATAAATAGATGATCAATTAATAGATATATATATATAAAATATGAAAGTATAAAAGTATAAAAATGATTTTGATTTTGATCTCCATCACTGTATTTCATTCTTCTGAGTGGTCTTGTCTATTAATTATGGCATCTGCTTTAGTTTTTCTTGTCTATCTTGAGCGTTTCTGTTTGATTGCTTTTTAATGTTTTAATCACCCTACTAAATTTTTTCTCCATATTTTGAACGTCTGCCTTCCATTTACTGTTGCATTCACTGTGGAGACTGTGCTGAAAAAGTCTTGGGATAGTTTCCCCAAACTCACGCATCTGTTTGACTCGTCCCTACAAACGATGCTTTTGAACAGTGAAACCCAAAGTTCTTTCACAGACTTTTCAACTATCCTTAATCTTGGATTCCCTTACTGGAGAGTTAGTCATTCGGTGATGGTTCATGGGTTGTGGTTGTGCCATTTTTTAAATGTGGCTTTCTTTTGTTTTATGTATTAAAATCAAAATAAAGGGCTGGGAATCTGGCTCAGTGAGAGAGCCTGCCTAACATAAGATACTGACCTCAACTCTCAGAACTGAAGGGGGAAAAAATAGGAAACAGGATAGTAAGCAAAAAGACCACTTAGCGATAGCAAGGATGGCGGGGTACACCTGTCTTTCCAGTTACTCAGTAGGCTGCCTGGGAATGAGCACAGGATCCCAGGAGTTCAAGACTGGTCTGGGCAAGGTGGGAGGAAGGAGGAAAGTGAGGGAGAGAAGGAGGAAGGGAGAGTGCTCTATCTTGTGTTTTCTGCAGTGTTGAGAGCTTAATGTACTAAGGGTGGTTCTGAAGGAAATGGCTTTGCATGATGCTCAACACAGAGAATTTCCAATCTTATTCCCTAGGAACAGAGAATAAGGACTGTTATTTGGGGGATTAAATAAATAATTATTTTATAGCACACACATGTATACAAAGTCTTAGAGGATAGGACAGCAAAAAACCTATTGCAGTATCTAATTACACTTCTGATCTGTGAAAGAACACAGCAGAAGGAAAAGGGCAAAGGAAACACTTTTCCCCAGTTTCTCCTACAAAAATCACAGAATAGTTCTATGTATAATGGAAATTATGATATCTTTTGAATTACTTAAGTAGAGATGCAAATCCTTAACTTTGAAATCCTGAGAGAGGAACTGGATGGGCTAAGCCTAGAGGCTGTGAGGAACAGCATGCACAGGGACATCTGAGTGGCCCAAGTGTCCATTTTCTAGGCCTCCTATAGCCTTCTCTTCATAGGAACCACATAGACAGTCACACAATCATATAATTAGTAAATGTAAACATAAACAAAATATTAATGATCGAGATTGATAAATCACAAAAATGTGATGGGTATGTTCCCATTTTCTTCTGTGTTCAGCACTAAAATTTCAAAGCTTGCTGATGTGTTCTGGGGTGTTCACTAATGTCTAGAATGCATATGCCAATGGACAGGCCAGAAACTGCATTCTCAACAGGATGATATTCTTCATGTTGCTAGGGGAGATGACTTAGAAGAAAAGGCTAGGGAGGAATTTGTACATATTATCAAAAGAAGAAAAATACAAAAGAAGAAAAACAATGAAAAAAATCAAGCTGACAGGTTGGGAGTTGAAAGCATCTAAGGGAAAAATAGTTGTGATAGTGGTTTTGATAACAATAGTTATCAAAGCTTAAAATATTTAAGAAACAAATTAAAATGTGAAGAACAATTAATAAAACTCAGAAAGAGATATTGGGGTTCATCCTGAAGACCAGAAAATCAAAGCAGCCAACCACTAGCTTTTACCATGACCTCAGAACGAAAATGGTGATCCTGCCTCCAGGAAACCTCAGAATGAGACTGAGGTGGAGGTAAGGGCCAGTGGCTGACTGCTTTGCTCCTCTGGTCTTCAGCAGAATCCCAATATCTGTCTCTGAATTTTTATTAACTGTGATTCAAAAACGGTCAATTTTCGGGGCTGGAGAGAAGGCTCAACCGTTAAGAGCGGCCAGGCCTCCTTAGCCTTATTCCCCAGGGAAAGGTGAGTGCACTATTGGCCCCACGCTGCAGGACAATCAGACACAATAGGGAAACAAGTCAAATAGGAACTCAGTGAGCATCAGTTAATATAGGTTAAGTGACATCATGTGATGTGGGGGTACCTCTAGCCAATGAGAGACAGCCAAGCCCTCCCTCTGGCTGGAGGGGCGGCTACCTAGAGTTTGCTGTCTCATCCCCACTCAGTAGCTTTGAGACAATTGTTCAAACTCAACCAGACATTACTCTGTCCTATAGGCCTCGAGGTACAAGTCCTGAGATAATTTTGGCCCAAGAAGAGCACTGTCTGCTCTTCCAAAGGACCCGGATTCAATTCGTAGTACCTATATGGCAGCTTCATCTGTATCTCCAGCTCCAGAGGATCTGGCACCCTCACACGGACATACATGCAGACAAAACATCAACACACATAAAAATAAATAAATCTTTCTTTAAAAAAAATGTTCAGTTTTCTGAATTTGGAACGTCAAGATTGAGAAAGTGAGACGGAAGTGGAGCCAAGGCCTCACTCCGGAGGTCTGGACTCACTCCCAGCATGCAGTGCTTTGAATGGAGGCCTTGATGAGCTCATCCTGAATTCTCACTGTGGTGGAGAGACACAACTCCCACCTTGATGATGGTGGTCCAGTGTGGAAATTCACCACTAATTTGTAATGCGTGAGAAAAATAATTTCAGATGCGTAATAACTAAGAGAATGAATACAAGCCACACAGGAACGCTCCTGCAGCTGCATGACGGCCAAGTTTGCTTGTGGATATTGATTTCTAGCCAAATATCGGGTGAAGACTGATCGGTGAGGCTGTAGGAGTACCTCACATGAAAAGGATCTCTCTGCAGAGGGCTAGCATTACTTTAATTAGACCTTTCTGCTCTGGAGCCTGACCCTAGAAATTACAGATGAATTTAAAATTCTGCTAACTCCCGAGAGAAGGAGACAGACAGCTGCAGGCCGCTGCGTCTGTGTGTTTGTATTTTGGAATCTATGGGGCAATGTAACATAGCTACAATCATTTTGAATAGTCTAATCCCCATGGAAAGTGACTCAGTTTTTCTTTCTGGGTTCTCGAGATAAGGTCTCCTGTAGCCCTAGCTGATCCTCTCGCCTCTGCCTCCTCATTGCTGGGGTTACAGGCCTGTGCCACCACGCCTGGTTTTACTCACGCCGAGGTGGAGCCCAGTGCTTTGTGCGTTCTAGCTGCCTCAGCTCCTGGAAAGTGAATTTATGATTAGGCTTAAGTATCAGAGGAGACTCAGAAGACAGGCATGGGGCTACGTGACTGCACTTCCAGCACGAGGGGGCAGAGGCAGGATGGGGAGTTAGGAGTCCCCTAATCTATACAGGAAGATCTTGTCAAGAGTGGTAGGAGAGGGAGGAGGTGACCGAAAGTATGTGGGGAGAATTATTTTTTTCTTTTCTTTCTTTCTTTCTTTCTTTCTTTCTTTCTTTCTTTCTTTNTCCTTCCTTCCTTCCTTCCTTCCTTCTTTCTTTCTTTCTTTCTTTCTTTCTTTCTTTCTTTTTTTGATTTTGGAGACAGGGTTTCTCTGCATAGTCCTGGAACACACCCTGTAGACTGGGCTGGCTGGCCTAGAACTCAGGGATAAAGTTTGCCTGCCTCTGTCTCCCAAGCGCTGGAGTTAAAGAGTTAAATGCATACACTAATACCACCACACTCTTTTTAGAATTATTTTTATTATTTATCTTATTTTTTTCTATTTTCATTCATTTTGATGTGTCTGGGTGTTTCCTGCATGTATGTCTGTGTCCTGAGTGCATACCTAGTGCCTGAAGAGACCCAAGAGAGAGGTATCAGATCCCTTGAGACTGGATCAGCTGTGAGCTGCCATGTGGGGACTGAGTCTGGGTCATCTGGAGGAACAGCCAGTTCTCCAGACCACTGAGCCATCTCTCCAGACCTTTATTTTATTATTTTAAGTGTATTGGCAGCCTGCACATATGTCTGTGCACCATGGTCGCGTCTAGTACCTGTAGTGCTCAGAAGAGGGCCTCAAATCCCTTGAACTTGGAGATCCCACCAACTGTATGGCAGGAAGCCTCCCTGTATGTGTGTGTGTGTGTGTGTCTGTGTCTGTGTGTCTGTGTGTATCTCTGTGTGTGTGTCTGTCTGTCTATCTGACTGTCTGTGTGTGTCTCTGTGTGTGTGTCTGTATCTGTGTGTGTATCTCTGTGTGCGTGTCTTTGTGTGTGTGTCTGTGTCTCTGTGTGTATCTGTGTGTGTATCTGTGTGTGTATCTGTGTGTGTGTGTATGTGTGTGTTGGGAACCAAAACCCAAGCCCTCTGCAAGAGCAAGAAGTGCTTTTAGCCTTGGAACCAGCCCTCTCGCTGAAATGTTCTCTGACATCAAATCCCCACTCTGAGGTCTGCATTTCACCATGGGGCTGAGACTGATTTAGACTTAAAGGACTCACAGGTCAGTGTCTGATCCACTGAGACTCTGTTCTCTGGTTTTTAGCTTATTATCTCTTTTATTCTGTTTCTTTTTCTTTGTTTTACAATTAATTGGGTTTTTAGATTAATAAATGTTTCAGTCAGATACGAAGAACGCTTTATTAGACTTTTGGGTGTTTCCAAGCTCCAGGTTAAAAATTTAACCGTCTTTTAGCTGTTTCCACTGATAGCAATGGTTGCTCCATATGGCAGATTGTACTCCCAACCATGACCTTAAGTCCTTATTGTCTCCGATTTGTAGCATCACACATTTGTAGTGAAAGGGGAGCAGGCAGGCCTGCTTTTCGTCCGGCCCGGCTCCCGCACGGCTAGCTTATACCCCGAA
>LOEQ01003389.1:140176-150399 GCA_001685075.1 Bramus lutescens
TATAAGCTAGCCATGCGGGAGCTGGGCCGGACGAAAAGCAGGGCCCGCTCCCCTTATTACTACATGTATCTATGTATTTGTGTGTATGTGTCACTGCACCTTTATAGAGAGAGGTCAAAAAATAATTTGTGGGAGTTAATACCCTCCTTCTACTAGGCAAGTCCCACGGAATGATGAGTAGACTGGTAGGCTTGGCAACTGGCATCTTTACCTGCCAAACCATCTTATAAGGTTAAGATGAATATTTTTTGAGTTTTTCATATACATATGTTTATAATGTACATGCATATGTGAATGTATTATGGGATCATCTGTATAGAGATATGCAGCATGTTAGTGTATGTATGCCCTTTTGTGTGTGCATGCATGTGTGAATGTGTTTGTATGTGTGAGTGTGTGCACACGAATACATGTACCCAAGACTGTTTGCAATCTTCAAGAGCTCTTCCATGTTTTTGTTCTGTTCTGGTTTTGGTTTTTTTTTTTTTTTTGAGACAAGGTCTCACTGTGTCTCTGGTTGGCCTGGAACTCACAGAAGTCTACCTCTACCTACCTCTGCCTTTGTTTGCTGAGTGCTGTAATTAAAAACACATACCATCATACTCACTTATAATTCTCTACATATCCCAACCTATGCCCAAAATTTCCATCTGAGATTATGTGTATGTCCCCATAGTCTGCCTTCAGTGTTTACTTTTCTTATCCTTTTTGAGACAGGATTTCACTACATTAACCAGGCTATCCCTGAATTCACAACGATCCACATGCTTTTGCCTCCACAGTGCTGGGATTAGAGACACGCATGTGTGGCTTTATTTACTAATAAAACAAAATAGTGGTGTAGGCTTCTGCTCCCATAGCAATAAAAATCTCTTTTATACCATCTTCACCAAATCTGGTGAACAGCATAGTTAAAAAGTAACTGCTAGACAAGGGTGTGGCAGAAACTCCAACTAGGATCCATTGAGCACGACATTTCAGGGGTGCAGGAGGCTCGGTGTGTTAAGTGTCTGGGGTAGAGGGCTTGCCCTTTCAGGGGTGTGTGTGTTGGGTGTAGGTCAGGGAAACAGGGGTGCCTCCCAGGACTGTTTGTATTCAACAAGAAATTGTGTGGGCACTGAAATTTCTCTACATACACATCAGAACTCAAGTAAAGCATTTGGTCATTTCCCAGAAACATCTGGAGATGGGGGTGGGGGGAAGAGAACCAAAATGCAAAAGGAAAAATAACTTAAAATTTTACTGTTTTTGAAGATTTCTAAGTGAACAATCTTTTTCACAGGCTTCCCCATTTTTCTTACCTTCTTCATGCAGTGTTTTGGGCAGTTCGTTCCAGGTCTCCTCTGGAGTTCTAAAGATGCGCAGCAGCAAACTTTACATATCAGAGGCTCAGTTCTATTTGCCTCAACCAAGGAAAGGTAAAAGCGGGAGTGAGGAGCCAATAAAGCCCATAAACCCGTTCCTACCACTGATACACTGCCATTTATGGAGAAAACTCACTTTTAAGATTTTAATAAGCTCTCCAACTTCATTGTCTTTTTTTTTTCTCCCACCAAGCACAAAGCTCAGCTGTTTGGCAAGGTGGAAACCAAAGTCTGGAATTTTTAGAAGAGGTAATGTGTGGGTGGGGACCTAGCACCCTGGGCAGGTGAAGAAGTTGAACAATTTTTCCAAAATAAGATAAAGGGCTGGCCCTTGGCCTGGAACCTTAACCTAAACTTCCAAAGACTAAGGTGAAAGAAAATTCACTGAACAAAATAAGGGAGTTGCACTGGGCCTTCCTAATGTCTAAAGATAGTAGACAATTCTACTGCTTTTTAAAAATAATGTGAAGGGAGGTGGGGAGATTGTACAGCAGTTAACAGCTCTCTCTCTTTCAGAGACAGGGTTTCTTTCTACAGGCAACTTGCTCTGTAGACCAGGCTGGCCTCAAACACACAGAGATCTGCCTGCCTCTGCCTCCNCTCCCTCCCTCCCTCCCTTCCTTCCTTCCTTCCTTCCTTCCTTCCTTCCTTTTTGAGACAGGGTTTCTCCTGGAACTAGCTCTGTGGACTAGGTTAACCTCATATTAAGAGATCTGCCTGCCTAAGGCATGTACCATCATCACCCAGCTTGTTTGCAATTAACACCTCTTATGACTCTTACAGATGACCTGGGTTCTGTTCCCAGTACCCACCATCTGTGGACTCACTGCTTTCGGTCACTGCCCTATGCCCTCTGGTCTCTGCGGCCACCTGTATGCATGTGGTACACATAAACTCACACAACCTCTCTCTTTCTGTCTCACATACACACAAAACTAAAAATCTTTAAATATAAAATTAAAATTGTGTGTGATGGGGATTGAACCCACAGCCTTGTGAATACAGACAGGTTCTTGTCCATTGTATTTCATAACTCTGTAGCTACCATTCATTGTAAGCTACATTATCCCAGCTTCTAATTACAACTCCTGGTCTCTGCCTCCTGCATAGTTAAGATTACAGGCCTATAGTACTCAGCCTGGTTATAATTTTGAATAAAAATGATAGCAATAGAAAACAAGATGGTCAATCATCTAAAAACAACTTACAGTGGTGCTGGCAAGATGGCTCAGTGGTTAAGAGCACTGACTGCTTGATCTTCCAAAGAACCTGGATCCTGGGTTCAATTCCCAGCACCCACATGGCAGTACACAACTGTCTGTAATTAGTTCCAGGGGATTTGACATCTTCATATAGACATACATGCAAGCAAAACACCAAAGCATGTAAAATAAGAATAAATGTTGCCGGGCAGTGGTGGCGCATGCCTTTAATCCCAGCACTTGGGAGGCAGAGGCAGGTGGATCTCTGTGAGTTTGAGGCCAGCCTGGTCTACAAGTCATCATAACTACAGAGAACCCCTGTCTTGAAAAATAGAAAAAAAAATAAAAAAGAATAAGTCATTAAAAATGTTTTAAAAAAAACTTGGAGAATTTTTTTCTGGATGTGGCAGCGCAAGCCTTTAAGGCAGGGCCAATAGTTCAACCAAAAATTCATCGCTATCTTCTCCATATTTACTTATTAGTAAGATGAACAGAACATAAATGTTCCAGCGTCTGGAAGGATTCATTTTGTATGCTTCTGGGGACAGGAACTAAATCATTCAGCCATTCATTACTACCTAACTAAACACCTGATAAGTGGATGGTACGTGTAGAGCATAAAGTAGTTTTTTTTGTGCAAATTAGGATTTTTCTGATGTTCACCGAAAACTGTGAGGAGGTGATAGTTAAGTCTGACCCTGTTTTGTGTACTTCTGTAGGTTCAAATTCTGTCCACATAATGGAAGGATTGTTTTCTTGGGCTGAAAATGCAACCAAGGGATTTTATTTTGAGGGGACTCAGAAGAGGCCAGGATGGACTGTCATCTGCAGTAAGTATGCAGTGGGGTTCTGTCTGTAGCTAAAGCCCCCAGGCAGTGAGAGAAATGTTTATACTGAATGATATGGCAGATTCTTTAGGTTTTAATTATTCTGAAAATAGGGTCTCGTATTCATATACTCAAGCTGGCTTCAGCCTTACGTGGCTGAGAATGCCCTTAAACTTTACCATTGGGTATCATTATGACATTTTAAACTTTCTATGCCCGCCCCCCCAGTCTCCTGAATCCTGGAAATTCTGACCCTTTTCCCCCTACCTCCCAAGTGCTCTGGTTTATGTGGTACTGGAGATCCAACCCAGGACTTCACGAATGCTAAGCCAACACTACACAACTGTAGGTCTCAACCTTCCTGATGTTGTTCCTCATGCTGTGGTGACCCCCAGTCATACAATTATTGTTGCTACTAACTTCACAACTGTAGTTTTGCTGCTGAGTGGTGCCTCAGTTGGTATGAGTACTGGAAATATAGTTTTCAATGGTTGTGACCCACAGGTTGAGAATCTCTGCTCTCCACCCTTGCACGACTATCTCAGAGATCAGTCCTATCCTCACTGCAGACTCTAGGGGTCAAACTGAAGCTGTCAGGCTTGTCCAGCAAGCACCTTGACCTGGATAAGCCATCTTGCCAGCCCTGCATCAGCCTTGAGATTACAAAAGTGTGTTAAGCCCAATAAGGCTTGACCTTGGGATAATACTTCTGTCTCAGAATCCCACGTGCTGAGATCATTGGCTTCAGCTACTAATCTTTATATTGCTCATTTTATAGCTGAAACATGAGGGATTTTAGGTTTGTTTGGGTTTTGGTCTTGGTAGCCCTCTGAAAAGCTGTAACCACTAGGTCAGGCCTGTTGTCCCACGTGTCTAGGAAGCTGTGGCAAGAGAATGCAGCAGCTTGCACAGTGCCTAGCCAGGAAGTGGAACTGTATTCCAAATCGAACATTTATATACTTGATCTTCTCAGTTAAAATATCACTCCAATGTTCCAAAATCAATGATGCACAGAACATAGCTTACGGTGATTGTCTTATTTTTTAAAAGTCACCCCTCCAGTTCTGAATGTTGTTCTTAAATATCCTTAAGAATATGGACTTTAAGGCTAGAGAGATGGCTCAGTGGTTAAGAGCACTGGTTGTTCTTCACTGTGTCAGGTTCGATTCTCAGCACCCACATGTTAACTCACAACTGCCTGTACTCTTAGTTCCAGGAGCTTTGACACCTTCTTCTGGCCACTGCAGGCACACACACAGAACATAGACATAGAAGCAAGCAAAATATCAAACCATTTCATTAAAAAAAAATCATGAATACTAGTCCAAGACATTAATATTATCAGATCTACTTTTGGTAATTGTGAATTAATGTAGCAGGTTTAAAAAAATCCTACAAGACATCCAGGCTATCTTTATACTAAATTAAAACTTTATTGAATAAAGAACACTCTCCCGAGCACATGATTAGATGGACTAGCTCTACATTACATGCAATGAAGCTGAACATGACAGTAGTTTAACATGGAATGTCAAACAAATTAGTTTTTCATTATACAAAACAATTTATGTAGCTGACGTGCAATAAGAAAAATAGGATAGTCAACACTGCCCAATCATATGTAATGAATTTTTTTAAAAAGGTGTTTGAAGAAACTGATAGATGTCTTTAGCATACAGTTCAAATAAATTAGTTACACGTGCACTACTGAAACCTTCAACCCCTCTTGTATTTCAAATAAAATCTTAGTGCAAACATTAAAGTTGCTCGTCACTCTAAAAAGACTGTTAAACTCAGAATACAAGTTCTGAAGTAATGTGTAGTTATGTAGGAGAAAAATCAAATTACCAGTTACTACAAAATTCCTGTAGGCGCACTTAATAGTCCACTCTAGGCATTTCTCTTTCTAAGTCTCTCACATTAATGACTAAAGCCTGTTTACAGTACTAAAATTCTATCATTCAAGCATCAATGATTATATTTCAGAGAAAGGAAATCATTCATTTCAGTAACGGCATTACTGCTACATTCTAAAAAAAGAGGGAGGGAAACGTAACTAACAAAGCCAGTATCCATAATAGGATACATGGGAAAAAAAATTAGGGAAAAAGTGTGCTTTGCTAGCACAGCAGGGATTCTATCATGTAAACACCATATTGGCCCATACCACAAAAATCCATGAGGAAGGTTCAAATTTGAACATGGTGTGCATTTGATTCAAATCTGCATTTGTGAATCTACTTGTACCAATAATGACGAATAAAACACACGCTTACACACATGCATACCCACACGTAGAAGTGATTGTTAAATATTGAGCATGGCTTGCTTCCCTGATGCTAACTCCAAAGGAAACCACTCAATGACATTATACAACCCTTGTAGAAATGTCGACAGAAACCATTTGGTGAATGTAGGGGAACAGTTGAGGATGACGTATGGGCGACGGTGGCACAAAGGTGGGACAGATGTGAGAAAGAACCCACTGGGATGTAACTGCATGGGTCATGTTTTTCTTTGAGCCTTGTCTGAACTTTGAGTTGATACTAAGAATGAGGATTGTGTATAGCGCAAGGTATCTCCACACCTGGAGGGTCAGGCCTTGAACGCTCATCTGCAAACTGCAGGCTTTGACACTGGAATGTTTTAACAGGGACATAGGACAACCTATCGCTTCATAAGGAAAATGCAATGCTGAGGAGGCATGGGTTCCTGGCCAAAGCTATTGCTGTTTCTTGATAAAACAAAACAACAATAACAACAACAAACAAAAACACCAATCACCCACTCACTCATATGTACAGAACCATTCTTAAGGTTCGGTTGGGGGGGAAGATAGAGAAAGCCCTTACCTACCTATGTTCACCCAATGCAATTCTTACTAGAATTTAAGTTCTTTGAATCAACTACATTAAATTACCAATATGTACCTCCCATATCCCCACCTGCTCCACCTAGCTATCCCAAACACCCCCAAGGAACCTAGGTATTATATAATGTCTTACACCTCATCACTGAGGTTGTTGAGTACCACCTCCAAGGGAACGAAATGAACACCCCAGGTATACTTTCTGTAAGCACCCCTTTTTCTCTTTCACGATCGAGCGGCATCTTGATGCACAAGCCTCTTGTCTAGATCTCTAGGTCGTCAGGCCGAGGTCTGCTGCTGGCGCGGCTGCTGGCTCTGCTGGAAGGTCGCTGGTCCACAATGGCTAAGGGCTGGAGTTCATGCCCAGCTGCAATCTTTTTGGCATTCTGGTTGTCATCGGGGAAATCAAAAGGCTGGGCGTGGGAGTTGGAGATGGTGCTTCCGGCCTGCCCCATTCGATTTTGCTCGGCACTGTAATTAGCCCAGTTTTGCTCACTCGCTTGCTTGTTGTAATTGCGGCACGAGGAATTGTTTCTGTCACCGGTAACCAGCTTGTACCCAGGAGGAGACATAGGCGAGAGCGGAGCGGTGGGTGAGGAGCAGCCATTGAAGTAAGCGTATTTTGGAGAGCCACAGTCTTTTGTGGGGCTCAGTGGGCCAGTGGTGGCATGGTAAGGATCGCTCCTCCCCTTCACGCGATCCTTAACGCCCTTGAAGAAGACATAGAAGAGTTCGATGATATTCAAAGCGAGAGACACCAAGGACACCACCAGCATGAAGATGATGAAGATAGTTTTCTCGGTGGGACGGGAGAGGAAGCAGTCCACCTGATGGGGGCAGGGATCCCTCTTGCAGGTGTAGACGGCACTCAGGCTGAACCCATAGATGTACCACTGGATGAGCAGGAAGGCCACCTCGAAGACAGACTTGAAGAGGATGCTGATGATGTAGGTTCTCAGCAGGCCCCCCCTCATCTTCACCTTGCCGTGTTCTTCGATCCCGTACTTGAACTTCTTGATTTCAATCTGCTTCAGGTGCATGTCCACGTTGACACCATCTGTCTGGGCCACTTTGAGCTCCTCCTCTTTCTTGTTCAGTTTCTCTTCCTTTCTCATCACGTAGAACACATGTGCCAAATACAGGAGCGTGGGCACAGAGACGAATATGATCTGAAGGACCCAGAAGCGCACGTGCGAGATGGGGAAGGACTTGTCATAGCAGACATTCTCACAACCAGGTTGCTGAGTGTTACAGCGAAAGGCCGATTGCTCGTCGCCCCACGCTGACTCAACTGCTGTCCCCAGCAGCAGGATTCTGAAAATGAAGAGCACTGACAGCCACACCTTCCCTCCAGCAGTGGAGTAGGCTTGGACCTTGTCCAGAAGCTTCCCCAAGGCGCTCCAGTCACCCATGGCTGGGCAACTCCTACGAAAAAAGGAGAAAGAAAGCAACTCAGTGATCATAAACCACAAATAGGTGTGTGTGTGTATATTATATATATATACATACACATATATTTCTTTTTCAAGCTAACTATCAAAATAAGGCAAATTCAATCCAAACCAAAATTCAAGTGTAAACCTGGCTTCATTTTCCAAAGATGAAATTAATTGAGAAGTAACGGTACCTAGCTAGTGCAGGAAGAACATCTCAACCCATAGGACGATGATGTATTCCTGGCTGTCACCACCACCTTGCCATGTGACCTGAGAGGTTCTATGTGCTAACTGCCTTTTTTTCTTCTTCTTCTTCCAAGACAGGGCTTCTCTGCATAAACAGTCCTGCCTATCCTGGAAATAGCTCAGCAGACCAGGCTGGCCTCGAACTCAAGAGATCCACCCACCTCTCTCTGCTTCCCAATTGCTGGAATAGAGGCGTGAATCACCACAGCCTGGCTGCCTCTGTTTATTTTATTTGTCTGATAAATAAAGACAGTGCTTGACTGGGAAGCCAGGGTCTGTATGCATGCCTAAGCAAAACACTGATGTGCATCATCAAAGTATAAGGATCTAAGCAAGGACTTAGGAGAGGATCTCCAGGGAGGTACAACAACCAACCCTGGTTCCCAAGATGCTGGGATATTATCTACATCCTAATTTTATGCTGAGATGTTCCTCTATGAAGTATCAAGCATGTAATTTGTGTGCATTCTGTATGAAGGACATTTGTGCATCTCTCTTTTCTCTTCCTTTCTTTTAAGGACAAAGTTTGTCTCAAAACTCAAAAACGCAAACAAACACAAAGAAAAGAGTATTTTCTCAAGAAAAACAACAACAGCAGCAAAAGAAAAACCCTTCAAATTGTTGGGATAAAGGAAACAGCTTCCTGCTTACTCGGAAGACTTATCGTCCTTAGACCAAGACATCCCAATGATCACACACAGGCTCAGAAGGCATAGCATAACAAGGGGGAAACTGGGGACAAAGCCACAAGCAGCAGGTACAGAGGCAGTCCAAGATTCAGTGATGAACTGCCGAAAACTCCTGAGGGAGGGGTGGGGTTGTGAATCTTCCCGGGCTCCCTGGGCACCTTTGATGATGACCAGACTCCTTCCAGAACTAGAAGGAGTAAGATGTGGGCAGGCAGGTCCAAGCAAATAATATTTTCTAAACAGCCATAAACAAAAGGATCTTTCCTTCCACTTTTTGGAAGGTTATTTCAGACTGTAAAATGACAATTCAGAAAGGGAAGTCAGTGTAATCAAAGAGGACCAAGGGCTGGCGGGGCTGAGACTTCTTTTTTTTAAAGCCATGGAAAGGCTTGAAGTGAAGGGAACAATTTAATCGTGATGGACAGTATAATGGTTTGAGCACATAAAAAGCCTCTAATTTAGCAGAAAATACTAGACTAGAACTGAAGGGTAGTCCACAAGGGTCAAACAAACAACAGAATTTTTGGAGCCATATCCAGACAGTTCTATGCAATGATGTGTAAATTGGCCCCACTTCTGTTTGTAAAGAATTATAATATTCTGCCAGGGTCATCTGCTTTTGCTCAGCTCTCCAGTTGTCGGGGGTGCGGTGGCAAAAACAAAGCCATCAGATGGTTGCATGTGTCTCATCAGGATCACGCAGCAAGAGGTCAAGACAAGCAGCATGGTCAGAGGCAGACTGGGCTTTTATTTAGTCAGGACTTCCTCATTCTTCCAAGTGAAATACAACTGAGGGATGCTGGTGGAAGTTCATTATTAAATTCTTTATATTCTGGAGGAAGAAACTTAGCTTCTGTAGGATTCTGAGATTCCTCAAAAGTATTCCCAGTGCCAGGGCATGTGAACTAGGTCACCAGTCAGCTCTCGGGGTAAGTACTTTTTTTTTTTATTGCACCAGCAATTTAATTGCAAAGCTGTCTTTTCTTTGAGCACCCACACAGTAGTCATTTGCATTAATGAGTTACAGTCTTTCATCTGAATAAGATATGAATTATCCAATTTAGGCACTCTAGCTCCTGTAGCGTGTAGACACCTGTTATTACCACTATCACGGACACCATCAAATAATGCTTAATGTGATGGCTCACCCTGTGACTCCAGACTTAGCTGCCGCTCTGCTTTTAGTTCTTCACTGCTACCAACCAACAGTCCTATCCACTGGGTGTTCTTTTTTCTCGCCCATGCTTAGTATTTTCACTTTTCCAGATCTTAAAGATCTTACAGATTTAAAAAAAAAAATATTTTGTTTTTTCAGGATAGGGTCTTGCTATGTCCTCTTGACTAGCCTCTCGCTTACTTTCTCTGTAGCCCAAGCTAGCTTTGAACTTGTAGCATGCTGCCCAGCTTTGCCTCCTAGAATGCAATTAGATCAAGTCTCAGATATAGGATCTTTTCTTCTTTCCCCCTTTGAGTCAGGGTCTTATGTAGCCCAGGTTATCATCAAAATCGATGGCCAGCTGGGCGGTGTTGGCACAGGCCTTTAATCCCAGCACTCAGGAGGCAGAGGCAGGTGAATCTCTTGAGTTTGAG
>LOEQ01003389.1:189769-200163 GCA_001685075.1 Bramus lutescens
CTTTGGAAGAGCAGGCAATGCTCTTAACTGCTGAGCCATCTCTCCAGCCCCTTCCTTTAAGTTCTTTTACTTTAACTTCTGTAGCTATTTGATATCTGCCTTGGCAGAGTTCCACTTGACTGGTAGACACCATCCAGAAATCAGCTACGGACTGCAATTTGTTCCAAAGATGATCTATACCACAACAGGCCCAAGTAGTCCTACAAAACTGGAAAGGCCTGGACTTACTGAGATTTATGTAAACCAGTCCAGGTGATATGAATATTTCCTAGCTCTTCAGCTGAGTCAGCAAATCAGACACTTCTGATGAATACCCCCATTGCTCTAATCCTCCCCTAGCCTTTGACTAACATTCCAGCTTTTCTGGACTCTGATAATGGTGTCCTTATCTCAGATGAGAATCAGTCACACAAGAGAATACATCACCCTTATCCTCAACAAAAGGCTGGAATGTTAGATCAAAAGGAAACTCCCATAAAGTGAAAAAAGATAGCTTGTTTTCTTTTTAAAAAAATACAATAATAAATAAAATAAAAGGAAACTCCCTGACAAAGAGGACCAAGAGGCTACCTATAATGCTTATTGACATAGCAGAAAAGGTATCCAACAGTTCTACAATATGATAGTGCACTTGATCTGCTCTATAAAAAACTAAAAGGTTATTATATAACTTAATTTTTTGTTCTTTCTATACAAACAAATCAAATATGATTTATGAATGGGTCATGTATCGTTCATGCATTACACATTTTCTTCCCCCAGGTAAAGAATGTTAAAATACTTGCCCTCCATTGATATCATTAGTGCCTAGAAACAACCAGAAACAAAGAAACAAATCAAAACAACAGCAAAAACAAGCAAGCAAACAGAAGCCTGTCAAAGATTTGACAAGGACACACAACAAAAGGGAGGAATGACAAACCAGCCTGCCTCCATCTTGGGCTTGAAGGCCATCTTATTAGTAAAGACAAAATAGATTCATTTCCCCTTATGATTAAACCTGTTTCTTAAGAATTGGGCTATGTCCCACCTGTAACCTTAACTCTAAGGGTTCTGTACAACCCGTTTCAGGAGATGGTAACCATGCCTTTGCTTCAAAAGGTTGTTCTGACCACCTTGTAAGGATGCATTTGTTTCAGAAGGTTGTTATGACTACATTGTAATGACGCATTTGTTTCACAAGGTTGGTATGATCAACTTGTTATGCTTGTAATCTACTTTGGTAACCCTTCTTATTGACCTGGCACCTCCCATTTTGAAACCCCCTACTCTTGAGCTATAAAAGCTCCTACTTTCCCTATGCCCAGTGTTAATCTTTTGAGCCCTGCCTTAAGGGGAGACAGTGGTACATGCCTTTAATCCCAACACTAGAGAGGAATATAAGATAGGAGGAGACTCAGAGTCTCATTCCCATATTCCAGATCGCTATTTCAGACTGAGGTAGAGGTAAGAGCCAGTGACTGGTTGTTTTGCTTTTCTGACCTTCAGGTTGAACCCCAATTTCTGTCTCTGGGTTTTTATAAAATGTGCTACAGGAGACAGCCCATATACATAAATAAAAATGATTACTTTAATTAATTTAACCATGATTTGAGTCTGGTCTTTCTCCTTGTATCTATGGGATTAATGTCTACTCCCTAGCACAAATATAATAGCTATGAATATGGATGTGCAAGTCTGTCTCTGGTGTAATATAGAGTCCTTTAGGTATATTTAGGAACGGTGTGACTGGAACATTTGGTAGTTATATTTTTAATTAATATTTTTAATATTTTAATATTTATGGAGGGTTCGAGGAACCTCCATACTAATTTCCATAATGGCTATATTAATTAATTTGTGTTCTCTTTCCGTAGTGAATGAGTGTTAGTTCTTCCTCATGTCCTCTCTAACATTTACTGTCAGATTTCTAAATGATAGCAGCCATTCTGACTGGGGAAAGGTAGTATCTCTAGGTAGTTTTAATTTTCATTTCTCTGATGACAAGGATTGTTAAACACTTTAAAATATGCATTGACACCTTGTGTTTGTTCTTTGAGAAACATCTGTTTATTTCATTGGCTAATTTGTTAATATGAAAGGTTATTTGTGTGTGTGTTTAATTTTTGCAGTTCTTTGTGAGTTCTGAATGTTAGTCCCATTTGAAGAATAGATGTGTGAAATTTTGGGGTGTGTGTGTGTGTGTGTGTGTGTGTGTGTGTTTGATTAACTGAGACAGGGTCTCTCTGTGTAGCCTTGACTGTACTGGAACTCACTATGTAGAACAGGTTGACTTGATTCATGGAGACCTACCTGACTCTGCCACTGCCTCTATCTCCTGAGTGCTGGAACTAAAGGCACACAACACTACAGTTTAACCCAAATATTCTCCATAGTCTTTGGCATTTGATGCCCCTGTTTTGGGAGGCTTAGGAGGTATGGCCTTGTTGTGGGGAGATATCACTGGAGGTAGGCTTTGAGAGTTCAAAAACTCAAGTCATTTCATGAGTTTTCATGAGTATTCTCTTACTGCTTCTTGTTTACAGTTCAAGATATGATCCCTCAGCTTCCTCCTCCTGCCCACGTACTTTGCCTAGCCATCGTGGACTCTAAGCCCAGATGAACTCTTCCTTGTACAATTGCCTTGGCCATGGTGCTCTGCCACAGCATCTGGAAAGTAAGATTGTCTCACTTCCGTGAGCAATCTGACTACTCTGCTGATAGCTTCTTTTGCTATTCAGGAGCCTTTTTATATCTGTTGGTTTGTGTTGTGGGACTGTTTTCTGTCCTCTTGGAATTCTATTCAGAAAGTTCTTGCCTACAGCAGTATCCTGAAAAGCATTCCCTGTGTTTTCTTCTGTCAATTTAAGAATTTCAGGCTTGAAATTAAGGTCTTTGATATATTTTGAGTTTATTTTTGTACAGACTGAAAGAGGAGAATCTCATTACATTCTTTGGGGGAAGATATTTAGTTTGCCAGCACCATTTGTAAAATAGACTGTTTTTTTTTCCTCTGCTGTGTATATATACGTGTGTGTGTGTGTGTGTGTGTGTGTGTGTATTTTTGTAAAAAGTTAGGTTTACATAGCTTTGTCAGTTTGTTTCTGGGTCTTCTATTCTGTTCCCTTGGCCCACCTGTCTGTTTTACGCTGGTGTCAGATTGTCTTTGTCACTATGATTCTGTAGTATACATTGAAGCCAGGTATTATGATACTTCCGTTCATGTTATCTCTAGGATTGTTTTGGCATTTTGTAGTCTTCTGTGGTTCCAAATGAATTTCGGATTGTTTTTTCCTACTTCTATGAAGTATGGTGTCTTATTTAGGGTTTTATTGTTGTGAAGAGACATGGCAACTCTTTTTGATGCTGTTGTTAATTTTTTTAATTTATTTTTTTACATACCAACCATAGTTCTCCCTCTCTCCTCTCCTCCCATTTCCCAATTCTCCCTACCCCCATCTAATCCTCAGAGAGGTTAAAGGCTCCCCTGGAGAGTCAACTAAGTCTGTCTCATCACCTCATTGAGACAGGACCAAGACAACCCTGCCCCATGCCTAGTCTGAGCAAGGTATCACTGTATAGAGAATGGGTTCCACAAAGTCAGTTCATGCATTAGAGTTAGATCTTGGTACCACTGTAAATTGCCCCATATACTGCCCAAACCACACCATTGTCACCTGTATGCAGGGGGCCTAGTTCAGTCCTATGCAGGTTCCTCAGTTGTCAGTCCAGAGTCAGTGAGCTACCACCAGTTTGGGTCAGCTGATCCTTTGGGTTCCCCCCTTATGGTCTTTATCCTTTTTTTCTTTTTATTACCTCTCCCACTCTTTGACTGGAGCTGGCCCAGTGGTTAGTTGTGGATCCCTGCATCTGCTTCCATCTGTTTCTGGAAGAGGGTTCTAGCTTCTCTGGGGTTGTAAACTGTAGGCTGGTTGTTCTTTGCTTTATGTCTGGTATCTATTTATGAGTGAGTACATACTATATTTGTCTTTCTGGGTCTGGGTTACCTCACTCAGAATTTTTTTTCTAGTTCTATTTGCCTGCAAATTTAAAGATATCATCATTTTTTACTTTTGAATAGTACTCCATTGTGTAAATGTACCACATTTTCTTTATCCACGCTTCAGTTGAGGGGCATCTAGGTTGTTTCCAGGTTCTGGGCTATAACGAATAATTCTACTATGAACATAGTTGAGTCCTTTTAATGTGATTGAGCCTCTTTTAGGTATATGCTCAAAAGTGGTATTACTGAGACTTAAGGAAGATTGATTCCTAATTTTATGAGAAATTGCCATACTGATTTCCACAGTGGGTGTACAAGTTTGCACTCCCACCTGCTTAAGCTATTATCAGTGTTTTTGATCTTAGTTATTCTGATTGTTTTGATTTGCATTTCTCTGATGACTGAGGATGTTGAGTATTTCCTTAAATGTCTTTCAGCCATTTGAGATTATTTTGCTGAGAATTCTCTGTTTAGATTTGTACCCCATTTTTAATTGGATTATTTGGTAGTTTGATGCCTAGTTTCTTGAGTTCTTTGTAAAATTTGGAGATCAGCCCTTGAGACATGACAACTCTTATAAAGGAAAACATTTAATTGGGCTGTCTTGCAGTTCAGAGGTTTAGGCCATTATCACCATGGCAGGAAGTATGGATGCACGCAAGCAGACATGGTGCTGGAGAGAGGTAGCTGAGAGTTCTACATCTGTATCACCAGGCAGCAGGAACAGACAATGCCACTGGGCTTGGCTTCAGTTTCTGAAACCCTGAAGTCCACTCCCAATGGCATACTTTCTCCAACAAAGCCACAGCTCCCAACAGTGCCACTCCCTATGAGCCTGTGGGGGCCCTTTTTATTCAAACCACCACATATGACATCAGAAGTTTGATGGTTTAGTAGTTTGACTGAGAATGGCCCCTAGAAGCTCAGATAATTGTGCACTTGATCCCCAGTCAGTAGTGTTGTTAGGGGAGATTTACAAAGTATGGCTGTATTAGAAGTGTGCCACTGGGAGTGTGTTTTGGTGTTTATAATCTCACTGAACATCCAGTTCACTCTCTGTACTTTGTTTGTGTTTGAAGATGTGAGCTCTCAGCTTTCTATCTCTGCCACCATGTCATGCTTCCCCCCCTTTGACAGATTCTTATCTCCCTGGACTTAGAAGTCTTAGTAAACTCTTCTCTAAGTTGCCTTTGATATTGTGGTTTTGTCACTGTTGTTGATGATGACTTTTTTTTTTGAGATGGGATCTTACTATGCATCTCTGGCTGGTCTAGAGCTCATTATATAAACCAACCTGGTCTTGAGCACACAGAGAGATCCACCTGCCTCTGTCTCTTGACTACACTACCACACCCAGCTGTTCATGGTGTTTCATCACAGGAACAGATAAGCAACTAAGACAGAAGCCAGTGACAGAGAGTGGGATGTTTCTATGAAGAACCTCATCATGTTTTTTGAAGGAATGTGCAAGACTTTGAAACTTTGGAATAGAAAAGTTGTTCAATTCTCTAAGCAGAGCTTGAAGAGCTCTTCTAGGAGAAGCATGGAAAGAGGACAGTAGTACCAACAGCAGTGTGTTTCAGAGGCTTAGCTTAAGAGGTTTTATAGGGACAAATGTTAGACAATGGGATGGAAGTCAGTCCTGTGATATTTTGGCAAAGAATGTGGCTGCTTTCTTCCCTTGTCTTAAGAACTTTCATGAGTAGAAAATTAAAGGAAATGGACTAATTTCTTTGGCAGAGGAAATTTCAAGAATGCATAATGTTGAGTCCGCTGCTTAGCTGTTGCTAATAATGCTTAGGCAGCTCTATAATGAAAAATTACAAATGGGGCAGGAAGAAATATAAACTGTACCGTTTGAAGAGAAAAAGAACAACAGGAAGTTTAATGTTGTAGCCAAGACATACACTAGAGAGAGACTGTAATTGTTAAGGAGATTAGTGCCGATAAGGAGAGGCCTTTTCTTTTTTTTTTCTTTCTTTCTTTCTTTCTTTTTTTCTTTCTTCCTTCCTTCCTTCCTTCCTTCTTTCCTTCTTTCTTTATTTTTACTTTTTTGAGACAGGGTTTTGGAGCTTGTCCCAGAACTAGCTCTTGTAGACCAGGCTAGCCTCGAACTCACAGAGATCCACCTGCCTCTGCCTCCTGAGTGCTAGGATTAATTCTGCCAATCTAAGAACACAGAAGATCTTTCCATTGTCTACTAGCAAGAGAGTCTTCGAGTTTGAGGATAGCCTTGTATACAGAGCAAGTTCCAGGATACTCAAAGCTACACAGAGAAACTCTGTCCACAAATAAATAAACAAATAAGAAAATAAATAAACCACCAAACAAATAAATACTGATTTTGTATCTTGCCACTTCATTTAGTGTTCATGAGAGTTCCATGTTGTCTGGTAGATCCTATAACATCTTTAAAGTATAGGATCAGGTCATCTTCAAAATGTCAAAGTTAGACTTCTTCCATTTCTATTTTCATCCCTTGTATGACTTTCTTTCATCTTACTGCAATATTTAAAACTTTGAGTACTATATTGAGTAAGAGAGGCGAGAGTGGCCATATTCATACTATTTATGATTTTAGAAGAAATATTCTCAGCTTGTCTTCACTTAGTACTTTGTTGGTTATAGGTTTGTTGTATATTGCCTTTACTGTTTTGAAGTATGTTCCATCAATTCCTAATATCTTCAGGACTTGTATCATGAAGGCATGATTAACTTTGTCAAAGAATCTTAGACATTTAGAGAGATGATTATGTGATTTTCATCCTTAAGTTTGCTGATGTGTTATATTATATTCACAGATTTGTGTGTTAAGTCAATTTGGCATTTCTGTATGAAGCCCACTTTTTTTGTTTGGTTTTTTGAGACAGGGTTTCTCTGTGGCTTTGGAGCCTGTCCTGGAACTAGATCTTGTAGACCAGGCTGTTCTCGAACTCACAGAGACTTGCCTGCCTCTGCCTCCCGAGTGCTGTGATTAAAGGCGTGTGCCCACCACCACCCAGCTTGAAGCCCACTTTTTACGATGTATAATCTTCATGTGTGTTACCAAGTTTGGTTCGAGATATTGTTGATAAAGTTTCAATCATGTTCATCAGGAGAATCAGTCGGCAGTTTTCTTGGTTGTCTCTTTCCTTCTTTGGGTACTGAGATAACACTGGTTCCATAGAATGGATTTGGTGGTGTTTCTCTTCTTTCTACTCTGTGGAGGAAATTGAGAAGGATTTGCTAATACCAGTCTTCCCTGAAAGTTGGATAGAATCCAGTAGTGAATCCACCTGGTTGGTCCTGGCTTTTGTTTGAGAACAGATTTGATTACAGTTTTGATCTCACCTTTTACAATGGGTTTGTTTAAGATATTGATATCTTCTGGCTTTGGCAGGTCATATGCATTTATAAATTCATCCATTTTTTTCTAGGTTTTCTTAATTTTTGAAGTGCAAGTTTTCAAAGTATTCTCTAAAATTACCCTGTATTTTGTTGGAGTCTGTTGTAATAACCCCCTTATCTCTTCAAATTTTGCTTATATGTCATTATATATCATTATTTGTGTGTGAGAGGTGGTCTCTCTCTCTCTCTCTCTCTCTCTCTCTCTCTCTCTTGGGGGAGTCAGTTATCAGTTCTCCTTTTCCACAGTGTTGGTCCCCCAGGTCATCAAGCTTAGCAGAAAGCACCTTTAATTTCTGAGTCATCCACCTAGTCCTTTATATTTATTATACTATACTGTACAACTGTGTTATATCATATTATTTTAGAGACAGTACTTCACTATGTAGCTCTGGCTGACTTGGAACTCTGTGTGTAGATGAGGCTGGCCTCAGGCTCCCAGAGATCCACCTGATTCTGCTGCTGAGTGCTGAGATTGAGGGTAGGAACATCACACCAAATACCCCATCTTTAACTTTATAAGGAGCATTTATTAGATAATGTTAGCAGGAATTCAACTTTTTCCATCACTTGCTTCTTCTGTCTTTCCTCTGTGTTGACTTCATGAAAAGCCTGCCTCTCTTCAGTGGCTGCTTGAGAATTGATCTAGTTTCCATAAGTGGCCATCCTTAGCTCAAAGGGAGCACTTTTTCCACAGAATTCATGGAA
Organism: Bramus lutescens; assembly: GCA_001685075.1. Lineage (NCBI taxonomy): Eukaryota > Metazoa > Chordata > Mammalia > Rodentia > Cricetidae > Bramus > Bramus lutescens. The sequence continues at coordinate 197,844 of LOEQ01003389.1, forward strand.
AAATCCCAGGAAGGGGGCTCATTTCCTTATTCTGCCCCATCACAGCAGGGAGGTCAGAGCACCATAGATACCCACACTTATAAGCTTTGGAGCTGGAGCTGGATCTGGCCTTGCTCAAACCAGCGTGAGTTATGGGGTGAGGTGTATCACCGCCAGAAAGGAAAATGACGCTAGTCAGAAAATGAGCATAGCAACACAACGCAGTTTTACCTGTTATAACACCTGTAAGACAATATGAAGAAACAGGAAGTGCAAAGATTTACATCCCAATGCCAATTATTGCTTTGGTTATAATGCTTTGTTCAAAAGCCTAAACAAAACAAAAACAACTTGAATAATCCTCTTGTCCAGCAGTACGAGAACTGTAAAGTTGAAGAATATAAAATATATTAAGGGACTATTAAATGAATGGTTTAAAGTAGTTTTTAGTGTTTATAAGGAAAGAATATTGTATAATACAAAGAAATGAGGGCAAAATATAACATAATCTCTCTCTCTCTCATGTATATGTTTAAAAACACAGGAAGCAAACCTAGGAAAAGCTACCAAAATAATGATTAGTTCAAAAAACTATCAGAATTCAAATATTCACAAAATGAATATTTTTGGAGTTTTATCCTATTGTTTTTTCATAATTTCCATATTTTTACATATGTTTTTCATATGCAGCTGAGGGAGTTTCTGCATTCTGATTGAAATTCTAATAACTACTTAAATCCTGACCATGATTCAAGCATCTTTGTACAGTACTTGAAGGAACACTCTTTCAATACGTATCTCATAAAATCTGCTGTCAGGTGTATTTGTTCTGAAGCATATTATTCTTCTACAGGAGCCATAAAGAACATCTGTGATCGACACTGAGATTCATTTGTTCATTCATCCAACCACCTATGATTTGCTCTAAGGATTAAAAAATAAACCTCATAGGAATTTCTGAAAATTAGAAGAGTAAGAAAGGTCTGGAATTACCATGGGTCAGTGGAAAGGCTTTTGCGGTGAGTGGGATATATCAATCATTCTTTGTTTTAAGTAGGGGAGGAACAATATGATGCCACCTATGCTGTCAGAACTATTGGGAGAGAAGAAATTACACTTGTGAAAGATGGCATTTAATTGCAATCATAAAAGTAATTTAGGACTCAGGATCCAGGTTTAGGTTTAGGGAAGGGGCTGCAGATACTAGGCTGGCTCATGAAGGTGGCGAGAAGTCCTTGAAGCAGGAAGCTGGTCAAGGAGCTGGTGGGAAAATAAACATGAAGGATACAGAGAGGCCCCCTTGACCACAGCTGGAATTAAACCCAGGAGAAAAGAAAATCAAACCCACATCTGATGAGGGATGTCCTTATGTATATGTGTTACTTTTTTTTGGTAGTGAACAAAGCTGCTTTGGTCTATAGCAGGACAGAACATAGCCAAGCTGGGAGAGATATATAGAGAGAGTAGGTGGAGTCAAAGAGACGCCATGTAACTGCTGAAGTAGAAAGATACCTGGAACCTTTACTGGCAGGCCACAGCCTCAGGGCGATACACAGATTAATAGAAATGGCTTAGTTTAAGATCTACGAGTCATGGGCCAAACAGTGCTGCAATTAGTATAGTTTCTATGTGATTATTCATGTCTGGACAGTTAGGAAACAAACAAGCAGTCTCAGACTACACTGTTCCTTGTACCTGATATGATGGTCACCATTTCTATTCTACTTAAACATCTGGATTTCTTGCTATTGCATCTTCATCCACCTATAGCTATAATGAAGTGGTTGGTGTCTTGGAGCCTACTGGGCATTGTAATAAACTTTTGTAAAACATACAAATCACAATGGCAGTCTTTCTGTAAAAGTTCAAGAATATTGTATCTTGTTAATATGTGAGTATGTTATCAATGGTGAATTAATACTCACTTAAGGATAATTTTAAATTCATCTCTTGCCTTAGGTAGAGTAACAGGTTATAAAGGCTTTTGGATAAAGGATTTTGTGCTAAGAATTTGTGGCTGTCCCCCTCTGAAACTTCAGCTTGATGAAAGGACATTATTTGTGTGACCAAGCTTTAGAGGGAACTCCTGTGACCAAACCACAAGCCAACACTTCTAAAACTACCAAGAAAAAATACAGACCGGCCCTCAAGGCCCTCTGTAGGTAGAGACCTTAGCTGACTGAATCATTATCAGTCAGGGTGATAGCCACAGGAGCCAATAGATGCATGAACAAGGCCTTTCTTCCTTTTTAAAAGTCTATTCATGGGGCTGGGGAGATGGCTCAGTAGTTACGAGCATTGCCTGCTCTTCCAAAGGTCCTGAGTTCAATTCCCAGCAACC
>LOEQ01003389.1:218295-230233 GCA_001685075.1 Bramus lutescens
TGTGTGTGTGTGTGTGTGTGTGTGTGGAGGGGGGTTCTTGGGGTCTTACTGTGACCATCATTAGATTCTTTCTGCAGCCATCCTTACCTGTTGTGCATTTGGATGAGCAAGCCAATACAGAAGGGGTTAGGCAGGAGAATTTATTTCCAGGCAAGAGTTCAGGAAGCTGGCTGCAGGAGAGGAAGAAGCCTGTGACCACACCCTTACAAATGAAGAACATGCCATGAGGCAGCCAAACCAAGGATGGTTTCCCTTAAGGGATAGGAGTCTAGAAGCAGATGTGTCAAACCTAGGTGTTCTGACAATGAACCTCTGTGATTTGGTCACTATTTGTGAGATTGAAACAGGGCTATTGTTCACACCCAATGAGACAAAAGCTCCAAGATGGTCTTCTCTTTTCCTTCATAAGAGTAGCTCAAGAGGCCACACCTCTCCCAGAGAATTTATAGGCAGCTAGTGGTCCCTGGGGAGGGAGAGATATTTTCTTCAGGGTTGTAGCCACTGGTAAGGAGCCTGTTCTATAAATAAGCCCCTACTTAAGCTCCAGTGAGAAACCAGAATGAAATTGAAGTAGGACCAATTATTAGACACTGACGTATGCACTTATTTTGTGATTGACTTAAACACTGCTTGTCCTGCCTATTTGTCAAACATGACTTCATTTGCTCCCTGGAATAGAATGACCCAGAAAAATATCAGAAACACTGGGTTGTGACCCTTAACAACCTTCTGACTACCATCTTTGTGTCTGTAAAAAAAATATTATGCTTGCTCCCTGCACCACCTTTGTGGTTATAGAATATAAAATGAGAATACAAATGACCCAGCATCAAAGTCTTGTAAGAGTCATCCTGGCTTTGGGGTACTGGTGGACTGCCCCTTTCTTCCCCTCTCACTGGTATCAGAGGGCTTGTGCAAGAAAGATTCCCTCAACAGAATGAATTTCCATTATTTTTAAAAAAAATGTAAAAGAAAGGGAATGATTTGGGAAAATAAAGAGATAAGTGGGAGGAATAAGGGGAGAGGAGGAGGTGATCGAATTGCATTATAGATGTATGAAATGCATTCTAGATGTATTAATCAAACCTGTTACACACAATTAATATTTACTCCAAAGAAATAAAAGATGGAAAAAGAAAAGTCTGGCAAACAACATAAAACTGATTAACAACAGAACAAACATATCAACTACTATACTTGCTTGTTTAACTCACCAACTAACCAAAGAGCTGAGAGAGCAACTGTGAATAAAGGAAAAGGCTGGTCACTAGGGGCAATGAGAAAACAGAAAACTAAGCTAAAGTCTGACAGACCTCATTGGATGAAAGTGATGGGCGAGGCAAAATAAACTCTTTAAAAGAAAGCAGTGGGCCTTCCTGGTTAGCATAGCAATATGAGCATTTCCAGAAAGACTGGCAGGGGCTATAAGGCATGGCTTTCAAAAATAAATCTCATTAGACTAATTGAGAGAATGTGTCCTTGCTGAGAACCCAATCAGCAGTTTTTGAGATTCAGTTAAAAAAAGAACTCACATTAGAAACAAAATAAAACACAGGGACGGAAATCACAGTGCAAAGTCTTGTTGACTGAGGTTTTCTGTCCCACCCAGTCCTGAAGCCATTAAGTCCCAAAGAATCACACAGAGGTCTACATTAGTTATAAACTGATTGACCTCTTATCTCAGGCTTCTTATTATCTCTTATAACTTATATTAGCTCATAAATCTTGTCTGAGTTAGGCTTGGTATCTTTTTCGGCAAGGCAGTAACATTTTGCTTCGTCTATGGCTGGGTCACAACTGCAGAATGCACTTTCCTCTTCCCAGAATTCTTGTTGCCCCATCTCTACTTCCTGCCTGGCCACCCCGCCTATACTTCCTGCCTGGCTACTGGCCAATCAGCATTTATTTAAAATTTAAGTGACAGGGTACAAAGCAATTGTCCCACAGCAAAGACTTGAACAGTTTCTCAGTCAAAACAACAAAATCTAGACTACTGAATTCAGGGCAGAGAAGTAACAAATAAGTGAAAATGAAATTTCCTCAACTGATAAAAGACCATAGGTTAACTGATCTCTGCTTCAAAAAGACTGAGATAGGATGGGATCATTGTGCTCCAGGCATAAAGAAGGCTTTCTCCAGACAAACCTAAGATGTAAATTACCAAAGCACCATCAGACCTCTTGTCTATAATAATAGAAACTAGCACAATGCCAATAACAACAATGATATTTTGAGGGGACAATAATGGCGCTTGTTTGTAGAAAGCAATGAGAAAGAAGTTGTGTTTGTAAGAACTCATCAAGGACAGCCACTACATACACTAACTGACAAAGTATCGAGAAAAAAACAGTCACTGAAAACTGAAAAAATAAGAGGAACTTCCAAGGGGGATTTTGCAAGATAGAGGTGGAGAAAAACTAAGCAATTTTTTTTTACTTTTAAGTATTGTTATTGTTGCTGTTTTTGCTTTGAGACAGGGCCTCTCTATGTAATTGACATGGCAATAGGGTGACTCTCAACGGCCTGGGTCTTAGAGTTACTGGCATGTGTCATCCAGTGTGCCAGGATGAAATCAATGAGTCTCATGCAGAGGGTTAAAGACCTGAAAATACTGAGCAGGTACCTACACTCATATGAACACTCTAAATGACCCCTCAGCATGCTCCTGTGACATTCCTAATTGAAACCATTGGTCCATTCCAATAAAATAAATACAATAAGATCTTAAAGCCTTTGTGATATAATTAAGGAGGTATTTTGAATAAGAAGAGACAAATTATAAGGGAAACTTCACTAGTGTTAAAACTCCAAAGTATAAACTATAATTGGGATAAGTGTAGATGGGGCAGATGCTGAGCTAGGAAGCTAAAACACTCAATGTTTTTATCAGCCTGGACAAAGCAGGAATCAAGGCCTTGAGCAGTGAACATTAAAACACTTCTGAAAATGCCATTCTGTTGTGGAATATTAGTTTAAGATGTGTTATGTTAATTTATATTGTGGAATATTTGTTTAATGCTGCAAAGGTGTGTTGCATTTTTATGTTGCATTTGTTTAACTTTTTAAAAGCTGTGTTACTTTGCCTACTCAAAACACCTGATTGGTCTAATAAAGATCTGAGTGGCCGATAGCTAGGCAGGAGGAAGGACAGGCAGGAGGAAGGACAGGCAGGAATGGCAGGCAGAGAGAATAAATAGAAGGAGAAATTTAGGCTTGGGAGAAAAAAAGAGAAAAGGAGGAGTGAGAAAAGGCGAAGGAGGAAGGACGCTGGGAGCCAACCAACCAATCACACAGTCAGCCACAGAGTAAGAAGGAAAGAAAGATATATAGAATAAAGAATGGTAAAAAGCTCAGAGGTAAAATGTAGTTAAAGAGAAACAGAGTAATTAAAGGTAGAAAAGTTGGCTAGAAACAAGGCAAGCCAAGTAGGAATAGTCTCCTTGTATTCATTTGGGAGATGGGTGGCACGCCTCCAAAGACTGAAAAAAACCAACAACACCACCCTATCATGGAGGTCATTCTAATAAACTGTTTGGATTGATTGCCGCTATTTTATACTGATATAATAAAGGGGAAATAGCTTGATTATATTTGTTAGCAGAAGAGATGTGGGAGGAAAAGGCAATTGCTCATGCCGAGGTAGAAGGAAGAAATTGGAAGGCAAAATAAATGAATGAATGAATGAATGAATGAATAAATAAATAAATAAATAAATAAAATTAGTAAACATAAAGAAGACCACAATTGTGTATGTCATCACTAGGAATTGTGTGAAATTTTTTTCTTAGTGAAGACAGGACTCTCCACTGTGGGGACACGATCTAGCACCACATGTTTCAGACAAGATGAAGACAAATCACAGCAGGCATAGGAGCAGCTAAAGGCAGCAGATGGTGACAGATAGATGAAGAGCTGGAAGCCCCAGGCTGTGCAGTGTTGGCTGTGTCAAGCTATGGAATGCTGGCACAGAAATGTGTATCCCAAGCTATGTTTCACTGACATCCACAGGGAGAAAGGTGCCAATGATCAAAGTAAGATTTTTAAATTTAACATTTTATAAAATAAGGCAGACATAGATTGACTGCATATAGGCAAGATTTAAATAATGTCAAGCTCCCTTTGATAGACTTAGAAAGAGATCCTCTTATTCAACACATATGCATGAGGGATCCGTAGGTCGATGCCAAGTGTCCTCCTCAGGCATTGCATCTTATCATTTTAGACAGCATCTCTCCCTGAACCTAGAATTCACTGAGTCTGCTAAATTTGCTGGCTAAGAACTCTAGGAGCCTCCTGTCTCTGCCTTCCCCATGATGGGATTACAGATGCATGCTACTGGACCCAGATGTTTTTTAAATTGTAGATACTTAGGATCTGAACTCAGGCCCTTATGCTTGCCAGACAAGAACTTTATACACACTACTTAGAATGTTATTATTATTGCATTATTATTTATATGTATATGAACACATGCATATGTAAGCATGTGTGTGCACACATGTGTGGAGATCATAGGACAGTTTTGTGGAGTCATTTCTCTCCATCCACCTTTATGACTCTGGTCACCAGACTTGCATGCTAAGTACCTTTACCCACTGAGCCATCTCATCATCATACAAAAAAGAATTTTTAAAATAAATATTTTTGAGGCTAGATTCTCTAATTGCAATTATAAAAAACTTAGTCACTGAGTCTGCTATACTGTCTTGCCAGAGAACTCTAGGGAGCCTCCTGTCTCACCTTCCCAGTGATAGGCCTGGACTTTCTAGAATATCTATGACCAATTTTGTAGAAATAACTGAAAGACAATACATGTCACAGCAGCTAAAGTTGCTGCCATGGGGCAACTTCAGGATATGAAGCATTTTTTGTTTTATTTTGGTTCATTTGTTTGTTCATTATTAAAATAATAAAGTTTCTTTGTGTCCCCCTCAAACATAGAAGGGGACAAGGTCTTGGTAGACAAGGCAAGGTTTGGGTAGCCAAGAATTAATTTTGAAGAACATAGAAGAGTAGTAATGGAGAGACATGAAGATAAGGAAGAGATGGCTGTGCTGGATGAGGCTGGTACTCAATTTGGCCTGGGCGCCCCCAAAACACACACAGAAACCACGCCTCCCTCAGCTATGGAAGTCACCCTTTCCCCTCTGAAAATTACCTACATGAAACAAGGCATTAAACATTTAAACTTCAAGTGGAAGGAGTAAACATCCCAAATGTGAAAAAGAACCCAGATGCTGAAATTGCTAGGTGTTGAGATTTGCTATAGAATGACTACAGCTGAAGAAGGTATTGCCTCTTGAAGAATGAGCTATGGAAATGGAATAATGCATTTGCATACAGATGGGAAGGGGTGCAGAAAAACAATCAATTACAACGTCAATGTCAGTCAATGTCAGTTATTTGTATAAATAATTACTTATTTAATAATTAATGTTAATGCAATGAGCTATTCACCTCAAAACAAAAAACAATAGCTGTATTCCAACTCATACTTTAAATTACAAGATTTGTTACAAACCAAATGTCAAACTTGTCATAGTGGAAAATGCCTACAATACCAGCACTTTGGAGGCTGAGACTAGAGGATGGCATTTTTGAGACTAGCTTAGACTGTATAACAAAACAAACAAAAGAAAGAAGACGTTGAAATAAAAGCAATAGAGCTACTCTGTTGATTGAGGTTTCTGTCCTACCCAGTTCCCGTAGTCATTAAGTCCCAAAGAAATCACACAGAGGTCTACATTAACCTTAAACTGATTGGCCCATTAACTCAGGCTTCTTATTAACTCTTAAAGCTTACATTAGCCCATTATTCTTATCTGTGTTAGTCACATGGCTCGGTACCTTTTTCAGCAGTCACATCTTGCGTCTTCTCTGTCTGGACAGGCCGGCAGAGGGAGCTTCCCTCTTCCCAGAATTCTCCTGTTCCCATTGACCCACCTCTACTTCCTGTCTGGTTGTCCTGCCTATACTTCCTGCCCGGCTACTGGCCAATAGTGTTTATTTAAAACATAATTGACAGAATATAGACAATTGTCCCGCACCACTACTAGATAAAATTATTGGAATCAATTTATTCAGCCGATTAGCCTGGCTGATTTTTCTGAGTTTAGACAAAAAGTTTCTAAACATTGAGGACACAGAAAGGAACTGTAAATAGTTAGCTGCACTAAATTATATACAGCTCTTATAGAAATCACATGCCACATAACCACAGGAGGCAGAACATATTTGGAGAGAGAATACTAGCCATAGCAATTGCAATAGTAATTAACTTAACGGACACTTTCCTCCCCAATCTGAATTTAGTCAGGATATGTGTAAGAGAATTAGAGAACTAAAAACTGGAGACAACCTGTGCTGAAAAGTTTCCTGTCATTTTGACACAAGCTAAAGCTATCTGAGAGAATGAAACCTCAAATGAGAAAAGGCAATGCAAGCCTGTAGGGCATCACGAATTTCTTAATCAGTGATGGGGAGGGCCTAGCCCATTGTGGCTGGGGTCACTCTGAGATGGTGGCCCTGGGCTCTGTAAGAAAATAGACTGAGCAACCCATCCCTGGCTCCTGCATCAGCTCCTGCCTCCAAGTTCCTGTCCAGTGTGAGTTCCTGTCCTCACTGATGTTGATGTGAACTGTTGTATGGAACTGTGAGTGAAATAAACACTTTCCTTCCCGACTTGCATTTGATTACAGTGTTTCATCACAGCAATTGTAACCCTAACTAAGACTCAACCTGAAGAAGATCCATCAAGGTAGATCCATGAATGTTTGAAAACATGGTCATAGACTCATGGTATGGAATGTTGTGAATTTATCTAGAGAAGGGAGACTATATTCTGATTTAGAAAAGTACTCATGCACAGTGTGGCATAAAGCAACAAATGAAAATTGTGTACTAATGTATGTACTATACTCCACTAAAATAGATTATGTTTATTCTTATTTTATAAATATGGAGATAGTAAAGGAAATATTCCTGACTGTTGATAGCTACCAGGAAAATGAACTGTATAGCTATATATCTCTGTATTATTTCATCAGCCACAGCAATCATTTCATCATTAAAATCGTATTAAAATTTCTTAAATTTCAAACTCTTAATTTAGCAAAGCATTTAAAAAATAAGTTAAATTGGAAATAGTTGCCAGTGATTGCAAAAGTATGGAAAGTGAATAAGACATACACAGTAATGTCTGCATTTTTCTAATGAACTATTTTGGAAAGGGTTTTATGTTAACAAAATATTAGCAAAGATAATATAGAGAATTACCATATGCTTTACATGCACCTAGTTTACTTCATTACTTACATCATAAATCAGTATGGCACTTTTGATACAATAATGAGCCAACATGTATATATTATTAAAGTTTATAAAAATATACTGTCTTCATTCAGGTCTGAAACTTTTTCTACTGTTCTGTTGACTTCTGGAGTCCCATCCAGCATGTCATCTTATACATACATACTTTTCACACATCCTGATTTTTTGTGTATGTGGAGGGGTGCTGTCTATCTAGTATAGGTTAGCCTTGAACTCACTACCTAGCCCTGCTTGGTCTTGAACTCACTATTTTTCCACTCTAGTCTCCTGGTACTAGGATTGCCACCATGCCCTGCTTTACGGTTTCCTTGGGTATAAGATTTTCAGGTTCGTTTTTAATGACATGTCCATTTTGAATAAACTTCATCTCCACAGCCTCAGTGTTCCTGAAATTCTGGTGCTTGAGGACAGGAAGTCCTCTCCTGACAGTTCCCTTGGGCACCTACACTCCACGGCAGACTTGTCTGGCCCTGCAGGTAGGTGTATGTGAGGAGCACACTTTCTTCCAGTATCTCTTATTCTCTCCTTATGTGTTTTTCTTGTATTAGACCCCAGTTACTGGATTTGAGAGAAACATCTCTGATGTGAAGTTTTTATGTTTCTTCTCTTTTTCTCCCTTACTTTTCTTCCTCTCTTTTTATTTCTGAGAGACATTTTTTTACATGTCTTTAGTTAGTGTTTATGTGTGCACATATCAGCCACAGTGCCCTTGTGGGGTCAGAGGACTTGTGGGAGTAACTTCTCTCCTTCCACCCTGTGTGTTCTGGAGACTGAACCCAGGTCCTCGGTCTTGATGGCAAGTTTTTTTTACCCTTTGACCCACCTTGTTGTTTCTGAAATGTTTGGTTCCATCACATTATGTCAGATTGCAAGCTATCAACATGACATAAGCTATTGATGACCTTAGTCATCTGACCTGGTCCTGTGTGCAAGGATTCTCCACTGTGACATTACTTTCTATTTTCTATCCCATACATTTTGGAAGGGAGGTCACTGTAAAAATGTTGATGATGGATGGTGGGTGTCGCACCATCTTGAGGACAGAGGAGCTGCCTAAATTATTTGGAACACTTCTCTAAGAGAGCTTGGCCTCTTCTCCTTGACTACTGGGCCGCTTCCCATTTTAGTGTAGACTCAGAGATAGTTACTTTAAACTGATTTTGTCACCTGGATAGTACTAGTTTAGGCCAATGGGCATATTTTTTGTCTGGCTGCTGTTTATTCTTGCCATAACTCTGTCAGGATGAGTGTTCATCTATTTTGGGCACTCCCTTAACTTCTAACATCACAAGATGATCTAGACTGTATTAGATATTGCCTTCCTTAGTCTAAGAACCAGCTGTGAATCCAAGAGTCCTTGGATCCTTTCATTGAACAATAGAAAATAATCTTAAAATCTTGCTCTGGATGCAAGATGTACTTTTTGCATCATTGACATCATTGCTTCCTGGCTCCACTAGCTGCTAGAACAAGGAAATGCATACATGTGTACATACTAATCCATATATACATGTGTATATATGAATGCATTTGTACATGTAAAGAGCATATGTGAAGCATGATTGATAAAAGCACAGGGTCAAAAATTGGGGTTCAACCTGAAGATCTGTAAAACAAAACATCCAGTCACTGACTCTTTACTTCGACCTCAGTCTGAAATGGCAATCCTGTCTCCTGGAATCTCAGAATTAGACTGTGTGTTGAGAGCTGTTTCCTCCCATTTTACATTCCTCTCTAGGGCTGGGATTAAAGGCGGGCAGCACTGGGAATAAAGGCATGCATCACCCGATTTCTATGGCAACTAGGGTGGCTGCTGGGATTAAAGGTGTGTGTCATTATGGCTACTGGGATTAAAGGTGTGTGTTACCATACCCTGGTCTGTAAGGCTGACCAGTGGGACTGTTTTACTCTCAGNACTAGGGTGGCTGCTGGGATTAAAGGTGTGTGTCATTATGGCTACTGGGATTAAAGGTGTGTGTTACCATACCCTGGTCTGTAAGGCTGACCAGTGGGACTGTTTTACTCTCAGATCTTCAGGTTGTCTTTATTTATTAAAATACAATTGAAATGACACTACACATATATATAGCTAAACATGAATTTCTTTTCTGAGTCTCATTTTCACGATGTTGCTCTGTCCTGGAATTGCTATGCAGACCAGGCTGGCCTCCAACTCAGAAATCCACCTGCCTCTGCCTCCCGATACTGGAGCTAATGGTGTGCTCCATGACATCTAGCTGAAGCATGAATTTTTCCAATGTTTTGAACTTTAACTCTTCTGACATGGACCAGTTCTGTGCTCTTTCCCTGTTCACCTACAAATTCCCACAATAACAGGAAAACCCTTCTCCCGAAGCACGGTCCACTGCCTATTTGCTTAATTTCATCTCCGACGCACATAAAGGGCAGTCTTGGAAGTGTTAAGCTAAGTACTAAAAAAAGAGAAATAGAAAGAAAAATCCTTGTAATTTCTGCTTTTTGTTGTTATTATTGTTTTGTTTTGTTTTTGTTTTTGTTTGGTTTGGTTTTTCATGACAGTTTCTCCGTAACTTTGGAGCCTGTCCTGGAACTCATTCTGTAGACCAGGCTGCCCTCAAACTCACAGATCTGCAGTCCTTGTCTCTCGGGTGCTGGGATTAAAGACATGTGCTGCCACCACCCAGCCCGTTTGTTGTTTTTGTGCATGTGGAAGGCATCTGAGGTGATCTGCCCTCACTCCGGTGTCACCTTGGAGAGCTTCCTTCCAGCCTCCTCTGACCTTCTGAGCACGGGACAGGTCCCCTTTGCACTGCACGCGCAATGGAATGATGACTGCACGGAACACTTCCGTTCAGATCAATACTGCTGCATGCTGCAGGCTGTAGTGTTTTTACTGTGTGCAGAAAGTTTTCTGCTCTTACAGAAGCATGGTGTTTTAATTACGACAAAGACTTTATGCTTTCCAACCATCATTCCTTAGCAGATTAGTGGCAAATTAGTATGTATGATTTTGCATTGTGTTACAATGCTTGATTTTAAAAATTGCAGTTTGAGTTGCTGACAGTTTCAAAAAAGAAAATGCTTAAATGAATTTTGGCTCAGAATTAGGACAGGGTTTCCAGCTATTTCTGAAATGGACTTAAATATACTTCTGCCATTTTGTACTATGTATTTATGCAAAGCGACACTCTTAACACTGTTGTTTATAAAATCAAAATATTGATCAACCATGAAAATGGCAAAAATGTTCATCCTGTGGCATCAGCTATTTGGCCAATGTTTAATCTTTATGTAAAAATAAGCAAGCACAACCATCTTATTCATATGCAGACTTGTTCTTATCTTTAATAAATGTAAAATTATATGTATGATCAAACTGTTTTAAAATAACTTTCTCTATGATTTAGTGCCAGCGTTTCATCTGTGTACATATTTTACATATTTACATATCCAAGGTTCTGTAAAACTCTCTGAGGCATAAAAGAGAGGTACATGGTAACATATTTTAGAGGTTCCGAGCTCAGTTAACACCACAGCTAACAGGTAAATTTTCTTTTTTCTTTCTTTCTTTCTTTCTTTCTTTCTTTCTTTCTTTCTTTCTGTTTTTCTCTTTCCTTTTTTCCTTCCTTCCTTTGTTCATTTGCTCTTTCTCTCTTTGTTTTTCTCTTTCTTTCCTTTCTTTCTTTCTTTCTTTCTTCCTTTTCTTCCTTCCTTCCTTCGTTCATTTGCTCTTTCTGTCTGTCTGTCTGTCTGTCTTTCTTTCTTTCTTTCTTTCTTTCCCTTTTTTTTAATGAAGTAGGATTCTGTGATGATGGACTTTCTTTGCCTCTAGCCTTGCAAACTCTTATACCCTTCCTAAGTTATATCACCCCTTCAAACTCTGTATCTTCTCTCTGATTTGTGAACTTTTAAAAAAGCCACTGCATTGTTTCAGTCCTAAACTTTCAAACATAAATGGTGTCATACTTTGCAGCACTTTAATCAAAAGTTGGGTAGGTTTGGTATATTCCAGGCCTCAGCAAAGGTATAGGTACTTTATTTATCTTGAGTTAGTCTGATTATTGTAACTTGTTAAGGAAGGAGAAGTTCTCAAGTTACAGAAACCACCACACGAAAGTTTTATAGAGTCTTTATTCGATTTTTAAAAAACAGTGCCAAACAACATCCAAATATGGCTTCTACAGCTCCTGCCCTATGTTTGAAGGTGAGACTAATTTTTGAAGTGGTTTAAAGTTCTAGAGGTGGCGGTTGCTCTGCCTTGCCATCAGGGCCTCCACAGTGGGTCTCTGTTAATATCAGGGAACTGAAATTGTTCCAGTCCCTTTGATTGCTTTCCTCTGGGAAGGAACTGTGGTCCATCAGCGAGTCCCACCCATAATCCTCTTTCCTCACTGGGAGCACAGAGGTCAAGTTTCCCCTTATTCTCCCATAGAAATATAAAAACAACATCAGAAAGCCCAAAGGAGGCTGGTGTGGGAGACAGAAATACACTTTGAGCTGAGGATGTATTCACTGCGGATGTGAATGTGGCGGTGGCAGGTATTTTAATTTCCCCAAATGGGGTATTTTTCTGAAGGTCTTCCCTAAGAAAGTCACTTCTACACACACACACACACACACACACACACAC
>LOEQ01003390.1:41460-52872 GCA_001685075.1 Bramus lutescens
TCCTGAGGAAGATCACCTAAGGTTATAGCATCCTGAGGAAGAACACCTAGGGTTTTAGCATCCTGAGGAAGAACACCTAGGGTTATAGCATCCTGAGGAAGAACACCTAGGGTTATAGCATCCCGAGGAAGAACACCTAGGGTTATAGCATCCTGAGGAAGAACACCTAGGGTTAGCCTCAACCCAGATACACCTTCACCCCTACCTAACCCCACTGGAAGGGTTTGGCATGTTCAAGTACAAACAGACTGATGTAGCCATTCGGGTACTGTATTCTGGCCCAGGCTGTTCATGCAGAGGTCAGCTCTGCCCCTTCCTAGTGGAGTGACCACACTTCGTGTGTCTTGGTTTCCCTCTCTGTAGAATTGATGGCAAATGGAGCTTTAACTCACGGAGGTGTTCCGCGACTCTCTTCATTTTTCTTATTTTAGCGTGCACCTATGGATAGCTCCGCGCTGGGCCATATTCTGAGAACTTGGGAGGAGCAGTATGTTTAGTTTTGCTCAGTCTGCAAGTCACATTCTGTTATCTGTATCTATCAGTCTCCAGAGAAGTTGAATAACTCAGGTTAGCATACACCGTGTCTAAGATAGGCAGGGTCATTAGTTATAAAAATCCTCCTATATATTCCTCTCAGAAAACTCTTGACTACAATTATTTGCATCCTTCAGCTATGTGTGTGTGTAAATAGACAGCACAATGCTTGGAATTCAGCAAATACTGGGCAAATGACAGTCACATTGCAATGTGCTGTTTCCCCCATGATCTGCGAATATTTTTCACAACACGTGTTGCTGATTAAGTTAGAACATGGATCGCTAGTTGTACTTTTGACCTTTTCTCACCCAGACTGCCCGGCAACACCGCTCCTCCATACAAGCCTTTAGTGAAAGGACCCCCACGGTCCTCTTCTTTTTTCTTTCTGGATTTACCTTAAGAATTCAAAGTCAGGGAGCAGAATTCAACTTCCATATAGGGCAAAAAGAACTTTCTGATATGTCCACTAGGGGGCGCATTATCAACAGGTAGCCAACAAGATGGCTGAAAACCACAAAGAAAAATCCAAGTTTCTATGAAGTACATGAGCGCAGGTGTCAGGGATTCTTCACTCATTCAGTGAGATGCCAGCTCGGTGTTACACTAAGACCCCAGCATTGCCAATGGCATTGAAGCTCAGGCGCAACTTTGTATTTCTGCTCAGTGGTCCCCACACACAGGCTTCAAAGATTTAGAAGAGAAGCCAAGAGTGGATAATCCACCCTGCCCTGGGAATTCACATTGTAAACCCGACTAGTGGGATTGCTTTGTAGCTATTTTTATTTATTTAGCTACTGTGTTCTCAGATGAGACAGTAAACAGCCATTAGCTACTTGTTTCTGGATAACTGTTCAAGTCCCCTCTTCTTATGCTTTCCTTTTTACCTCTCTGACAGCTTTTCCAGGCAATCCTCTCTTGGGTCCTTGAGCAGACTTCGCGTGACAAGAGGAGAAAGCAGAAAGCGAAGCTCTTACGGAACTCTGCTGACTTGTCTAGAATTCTGACTTGCCTGCCACTGCTCAAAACCTGTCTCTCCACTTCTGGACAGATGAGGTCCAAGTTCTCTGCCTAGGCTCTGCAGAGGCAGGATCCTGGAAAGGAGTACCATTCCCTCCTCCAACAGTAACAGATCTGCCCACTTTAAAACTTCAAAACAGAAGGGGTCCCCCTTTCCTCTCTGATGGCTATTGGAATAGCAGGTAAGAACTGGGGTTTCACAGTTCCATTCTTAGAAGGCCTGATGAGAGTTTCAGAGACTTGTGGCACTTCTTTGACTTCCCTTCCAGTTGCGACTCATGATCTATCCAGCTTCCTACTGTGTATCACACAAGAAAGGTGTTGAAGCTTCAGGAATGAGAAGGAGAAGCAGAAAAGCCTTGTGCATTTACCAAATTCCATCATCTTATTTCACTGAATTTCCCAGGTGTCTTTCTGATGCTAAATGAATTAAGATACACATAAGGAAATGAAAGAATACCAAGTTGGGTTTGAACTGAGAGTCTGATTTAAAGCCTATGGTGTTCAAAGTGAATGTTAGCTGCCTTTCCTGGAGTTTTTGCGTTTCTCCCGGGAGCGAGGATGAGGAAGTGGTTTGGATGAGAAGTGCTGGAAAACAGCAGTCACCACAAGATGAAGTCAGCAGGCTGGAAGCCTGGGGGTGGAGCATGGAGGGGGCAGGAGATGGGGAGCCCTAACAAGCAAACAAACTACTGGTGTTGAAGACCAGATGTCAGCACAGGCAAGGAATGGAGCCCGAGGCTAGGGCACTGGATCAGACTTCCATCTTCCAGGACCCTTTGCGTGGGCCATCATGGCCCAACTCCCTACACTTCCGCATGATCTGATCCTTCTCTTTCCAAAAAGTACAGATCTGTGAGGTCCTTTATGGGTTTCTAAATAAACTCCTTTGTCAATAAAGCCTACACGGTGCATCTTTTCACTTACTCCCAACCCTTCCCAGTAGCTCCTGAAGGACTCTTTTGACCCCATTAGGCATAGAGAGCTCCGGAGGGCTGCTCTGACTCATGAGGTTTGGAGATGATCTCTTAATGTCAACAAATTCAACTTGGCACATTTTTGATGATAGGCAATAAGACATAGGGAATCAGAGCCCCATTCTAAGTATAGCACTCTCTAGCTGGGTGGTTTGGAGACTGCAATGTGTTTCTCTGTGTTCCTAGCTGACTCATCTGTTAAAAAATGGGATAAGAATTCCTTCCTCACTAGTTGAATGCATAAACACAGACATCCATAAGTGATCAGTAGTAAATAGTAACTTTTGAGGCCATAATTGAGCTGGGACTTTTGTTACTACTTGGAGGTACAAAAGAGCCTATTCTCATGAGAACTGCCATAGTAGAAGAGATCAATGGAGGAGTTGATAGAGTTGAACTGTATCAGCAACATGTGGGCAAGGGCAAGGTGCATCTAGGGAGAGCAAATGTGCTCATTCTGAGGAAAGGCGGGGTGAGACAACTTCCTGAGGATGACATCAAAGCCATGGGTGGGTACCCAATTTTGGTTAATGTGTAGCCACATGTTGGGCAGCCAATATTACATCAAGGATGCCAGCTGTTTGCTTTGGTGACTCCTTGCTCTTGGGTCTTGCTTTGAGAACAAAAGCTCTTCTGTGAAAATCAATGAGGTCCCCTCCCAAGGTGCCTTGGATTCTGAAATAATCTGGATATAATCACCCCAAGGTAATAACCACACAGTTGGAATCAGAGTTCAGGAACTTGGAGGAGATGGAGAAGGGAAAGACTAAATACCTATGTGTATATGGATATGGCANNGTGTGTGTGTGTGTGTGTGTGTGTGTGTGCACCTCTGTGTGGAGACCAGCCATTGATGTCAAATGTTCTTAACATCCCTAATTATCTTTGATTTTGAGACGAGTTCCTTCACTGCATCTGGGACTGGTCTATTAAGCTAGACTGGCTGACCAATGAGTTCCAGAGATCTGCCAGTGCTGGGGTTACAGAGCTGGTGGCACCACCGCACTTGACTATCTATGTGGATGCTGGAGATGAGGAATCGGGTCCTCATGGCTATACAGCAAGTGCTTTATTGACTGAGCCATTCCCCCAGCCCTGGAATTAACATTTTTGAGAGACTGTAACACAGCAGGCAACACTGAAGTACGTTGCCTAATAAGAGTAACCCTCTGACAGTTTTCCTGTCCACCCCTTTGTTGCGGATGTTAAATTAAGACTCCAGTTATATAAGATATGTGAGCAGGATTGTATTAAGTAGGCGAGAGAATCAATGTTAAAACCCAACATTTAATACTGATGCCAACGCTCATGCTCTTTTACACTCTGGGCACCCTCCCAAACACACATGCCTATTCCTTCCTTTTCCAACAGCACAGCATTTATGAAATTCCTCATGGTTTTCCATGCTCATGCTATTGCCAGCATGGCCCACGTTTCTTAAACATAAACATAAACATGAGAGATACCCTTGAGCCATAGAAATCTTTCAGCACATCTATTGTAAACTGACGACACTAAAAGTACTTGTAATTGGTCTCCTAGCTTCTTTGGAAGGTGTCTTTGTTACTCTTCCCACTGGGAGATAGAATCTATTTTTTTTTCTTTAAATCTGAGCTACTCTTGGGTTTGGCTTTGGTCAATACAATATAGTGGAATCATAGAAAGCTAGTTCTGGGCTTTGGCCACCAGGAGCTATGGGAGCTATGTAAGCATCCGTTTTCTTCTTAGGTCCCTGCCAGGCCTACACAAGCCAGCTGGTAGCATGTGAGAGGCATATGGAAACAAACTCTTGGCATCCAAGATGAAGCTGTCCTAGATCAGGCAGCTTTTTGCTGAGCAGTTTATCAACAACATAAACATGAATGAGTCATCTGAGCCAGCCCAGATCGGCAGATACACTGAATCAACTCGCAGACTTGGGAGGAATAAGCAAACATTTATTTTAAGCATCTAAATTTGGAGCTCATCTTTACTGCATCAACAGCTAGCCAATACAATCAAAATGTGAATTCCTTTTTAATTAGGAGTCAGTAGAGGCAAAACATGCGTTTCCATTTTTAGTCTGTTCCTAATTTGGGCTGATTTCCTTCTAGATTGGATGAACCATCTTCCCTTGGGATCTCCCTCCGCCATTTTAAGAATTCTCTATATTTTCTCAATCTCATACATTTCCCTTTCTTGGTTACACTTATTTTAGGTAGAGTGCATCCCTGGGAGTAGCCTAAGAGTGAGCGAATGCACTTGGATACTAAGCATAGCTGAAATGCCTCTATTCTGTTCTTACCTTTAATTTGTATCTCAACTTACTCACAAGTCTAGCCTGGAAATAATTCCCTTAAAATTTTCTTTAAGTATAGTTAAAACAAAACATCTTTAAGTATAGTTAAAACATCCTCATGAGGTGCATTTAGTTCAAGAGAAAACCTCCCATTTTGTATTCTTGAAGGCCTCCAATTACAAATTTACAAATCCAGGTGCCCTTGGTTTGATGAGGGTACTACAGATGCACAGATATTTCCTATTCGCTCAGGCTCAGGGGGTTCTGAGGGTCAGATTATTTTGTAAATGCCCAAGTCTCTGGGAAGGTCTTTTGGGGGCACATCCCATCCGGGAGGCTTCCCATGGGCAGGAAGCTGTTATTCCACCATGTCTCATGTCTTTCTTTCTTCCAAAATGACAAGTGAGAAGTCTGATTCTACCCTGACTCTTTTGTGTTTGTTTGTTTGATTTTAGAGACAGGGCCTTTCTATAGAGCCCAGGCTAACCTATCAGACTTATGATCTTCTCATTTACTTTTGACTCCTGAGAGACTTCTGGTTGTACATATCTTAGCCAACTCCACAGTATCTTGCCCAGGCCCTAGTTTTGAGTCTTGGTTCTGTATATAAGGCCCACTTCTTCTCCCTAGAAAATACAGGATCATTTCTTTCCCAAAAATGTTGAGAATTTTTATGACAATGACTTGATGGAGTTTTGCTTTTTTCTATTTTATTAAATATTTTTCTAGTCCTTAATCAGATATTTGTACTCATAAATTCTGGGACATTTTCTTGTTTTGTTTTTTGCATGATCTTTCCTCTCCACTGCCAATGTTTTCTCTTTCAATGTCTTTTCTGATTTGCCCATTAGGTTTCCCTATCAGAGCTGAGTTACTGAAATGTATATCTCTCTATTTCCATTCCTTTGTCATTGCCTTTGCAATCCTCTTTCTCGAATTTTATCATAAAAACCTTATCTTGGGCTTATTTTAAAACTGTGTCCTTACGCACTGAACTTTTTGAAAGCTCCATCTTGAGGTGCACACGAGCGTCGTTTTGTACCCAGCATTCTGTCCTCCATTCGTGCTTTGCCTCCTCTCTTACTGAGGCTCCTGATGATGGTGTTTGCTTGTTTACTTTATTTTTTTCTTCATGAACTGTTTCTATCTCTTCTAAGTGGCTTGATATTATTTCCTTTGGTTCTTGTGTTGATGCTAGGTGTTTTCTGCAAGGATTCAGAACCTCTGTCTCTCAGTTTGCTGAGCCAGGCATAGAAAGCTGGGTGCCTGATAGGGTCTGAGACTTGATCCTTCCTCAACAGCTCCTGCCTGTTTCCCTAGGGCTCTAACATATTAGTATCTTCAGACTCTTTTTCCAGGCTTATAAAATTCCCGAGAAAGGTGGAACTTCTTGAAGGGAGCAGAGACCTCTGCCAGTGTTCTGGGAGCCAAGGAGAGGAAGAAGAACAGGGAATTTGAGCATTTCCATACGCAGTAGAGCTTCAGTGTGTGTGTGTGTGTGTGTGTGTGTGTGTGTGTGTGTGTGTGTGTGTATGTGCGTGTGTGTATGTGCATGTGTGTGCATGCGCTCGCAAGCACATGCACGTGCGATTTATATTGTCAACTGCTTCTCCCTTGTTGCCCTTGGCTATTTTACCCTCTCCAGAGAATATAATTCTGCTTCTCTGTGGGCACTGTGAAGGGACAATAAACTAGACTGCATAGAGGAGGGGAGGGGACTGGGGCTCCCACAGCTTCTTACAAGAACTCCAAACTCATCTCCTTCCTCATCATTTGCAGGATAGCTACCAATGCCAATTTCTGAGCCTCTGTGGCACTCAGCCCACAAGCTTGGTTATTTCTCAGCTTTCCTCAGAATTAATTTAGGGTTGAACACTTCCAAATTATTCAACCAGTTACCAATTGACCACCATTTTTCAGTTTCTAAGTATTGTTAGTGTCATTTCCTCTTCCAAGCTCCTTTTGAGAATAATTCTTTATCTCTATACTGTCCTGTCTGTCCCAACATTCGCTATGGACCTAAGAATTGCCTTTGAACGACCTTCCAAACACTAGGATTACAGACATACACCACTACATCTATACATGTAATGTTGGGAATGGAACCCAGGACCTTGTGTATGCCAGGCAAGTACTCTCTCAACTGAGCTACAGCCTCGGTGCCTCATAATTGTGGTTAAGAAGCTGTCATGGTGGATGGAATGGGGGTATGTTCTCTACTCTCCTAAATTGAGCCTGAAGACATTTCTAGGCATTTTAGGAAGTCACACTTGACAGCATCTGACTTGCTTTAGATGGTTCTGAACAATAGGTCTGTGGAGTCAAACTATTCCTCAACACCAGTTTCAAGTGATGGAAGCTCATCTAGATGTTTGTTGTTGTTATTGTTATTTCTTTCTTTAAGAAAAAAAGGAGGATGCTGGGTATGGTTGTACCTTACTACAAGCACCTAGGAAGCAGGGTGATCAGGAGTTATAGTTTGGGGAAATGACTCAGGGGTTAAAATACATACAATACATGTGTGAAGATTAGAGATCAGATCCCCAGAACCCATGTAAAATGTTGGTGGGCATAATGGTTCACCTGGAACCCCATAGCAAGACTAACCATATTGGAGAGCTTTGGATTTGATTTAAAGACCCTGCCTCAAGGAATGAGGTTGGAAAACCATCAGGGATGACCTTGATTTCTGTCCCAGGCTTCCACAAACATGTTCACTCCTACATGTTTTTCTACACACGTGCAAACAAAACAAAGAAAGGAACATGACCCCAGCTGCCTCAGAGACCTCTCCACTTCCCAGGCCCCTCACCTCAGAGACCATGGCTTCCATTTCTTATGACCTTTTAATACTTTCCAATACACACTTTCAGTTGGGTACTACACAGACCATGCTTTCCTCATTATTATTGGCCAATCAATAAATATACAAAAACCAGAGAAAGGGAGGGTGAAAAACTCAAAGGAACAGTAGCAAAAGTCATTGTACAAACATAACAATTGGCTACATTTGAAATGTCAACCCAGAAGATTTACTCAAAGAAATAGGATGTAAGAGTGGACAATACCTGTTCTTCTGAACATTTTACTTTTCCAGAGAAGGTGGCTCTTTCTTCCACTTTGTTGCAAAAGTCTTGAATGGATGTTGGCTATAAAGCCAGCTCTTGGTACTAAGGATGTCAATGTAAAACTGTTTTTTTAAAGGTTCTGGAAACATCCATATTATCTAGCTAGAACCTACAAAATACAGATGTGAAGGTATCTTTTGCCTCTTGATTTTTTTTTTACCAAAGGCTACTTGAAAGAAATCCTTCAGGATACAGATTTACAATTGCTAGTGAAAATGACATCTGAAGGGCTCATGTTACTTTACACGAATCACTAAATGCCTGCCCCTTATTTTGATTAACAAGCTCCCAGTTCGATGACTTAGTCTATATCACCTGGCAAGTGATTGAAAGGAGTAACACAAGTCAGGCTATGCTGCGGGAACCATAACAATCACAGCAAACAAAATCCTACCCAATCCACTGGTGGGCATGTCTAGGCTGGGGAGAGAATTACCTCTAGCCCTGAGACTTCCATGGCTCTCCTTGTGCCTCCAAAATGTATCTAGGGAAAGGAGAACTTGGCAAAGCCCTTTCATACCCAATGACAGAGTGACTCGTTGCGTACAGTGAGCTCGTTATGGGCTGGTAAGCCAGGACAGCTCTAAGGACATGGGGCATCCTAACACCATGAAGAACAGCAAAGAATAACCTTATGTCTATTTCAACTGGAAAAGACAAAGAAAACTAGGTGTCTAAATATGAAACTGACTAGTAGCATTCACAGAGGAAGGAAAAAGGAAGTTTGTGGAAGCCATGGCATTGGGAAGAGGTGAGCAGGGACGGAAGGAGGCAGGAAGATGGATTGGAAGAACTGAGGCTGGGAATGAGTGGTGGAAAGTCTGTGTATTGCCTTTAAATAAAGCCTGAGTCCACTCTTGACATAAACTCAAATCAGATTTAGATGGGAAATTTTTCTCTTTTTTTATTTGACAAAAATATTGAACATATAAACTTAGTCAACAGTAACATCATGGGAGCCTTAGAAAAGAAGTATTACTTTACAGGAAACCTTACTTTATGGATTGAATTTCTTCTACAAGTAACCTGGGAAGTTCCAGGAGCAATGGGACATTCTGGCAGATGAATAAATGCCACTTAACATTTATCCAGTATGTAAAAAATATGAGGTTAGAGGGTAATACCATTCTTCCATGGCTAAACCATAAACGTGCTTGTCTGGTGATAAGATTCCAGTAGTGGGCAGCCCTGTGGCTCTTTGGGGGATTCCCAGGCAACTCATTCTGAGTACCAACTGTTTGTGAAAATGTCAACAAACACATCCATGGAAATAGTGGGATGGGTTGTACACCACACCCTAGTAATGCCAACTACGGCTCGCTGTCTACACTTTAATTTCTGTTGGCTTCTCCTTTTATTATAAGGTGTCACAAGCCTCCACCATACTGTTTGGTGAAATCACTACTAGAATTGGCTTCTATTAAATAGGACCCTAAAAATTGTAGGACATAGAAACCTAACGTGCCCTCTAAGAAAGAGAAAATGGTGGCCACCAAAGCACAAAGTGACCAAAACTTTCCTACTGACAATTCAGATTCCAGAATAGAAGAGAAACCCTTTTGATACCCTAGATACAAAACAATGTTTCCTTCCTTGATCTTCTATGAGACTCAGCTGGATGAACCCGAGTTTGGCACAGGTGCCCTAATATGGGTTTGGGAGGACCTTGCTGACGTCATCCTGATACGCTATGAAGACTCAGACCTTGCTGGTTAGAAACTGAAGCACAAGGTCAAGCTAGAAGATGGACAGGTGTTTATTATGAATCAACTTATACCCTGTTATGCTTTTGACAAAGACACCTAAAAAAAGTCATATTGAACAAAGGACCTCCAGGGTTTAATATTTCAATAAACAAAGATAAATAGCTTACTATAGATAAATAGCATCACCCTTTGGGGATCTCTCAGAAGCATCTGAAAATTTTCCAGCAGAGAGGGGAGTCTATAAAAAGGGTGTGTAACCAGTACACCTGTTCTCCCACCCCATTGGAAAGCAACGCCTAAGGACTGGACTGCTGGAGAAGCAATATGGACCCATTCAAATTTCCTCCCAGAGACCAATCCCTCTAAGCCCTGGGGGAAAGTCTCTAGCTGGTCACTATTACCTGGAACTTAGGGTAGGGAAAGAGTTCAATAGGGACCAAGAATATGAATTTGATAGAAGCCATCCATAGCATACCCTGGGAATGCAAGGCCTCTTGGGAGGAACTGGAAGAGTCAAATTCTTAATGGAGTATTCTTTGGGCCCTCATTTCAGAAAGCAATGCTGTTTTCATAAATTGGAATGGACTTTTTTAAAAATGTAAAAGGAATAGAAAATTTTATGCTGAAACTATCCCCAATAAAAGTAATCAGTAGCACACTGCATCTGTGAAGGGTCCCAGCTCTCAGTATTGACATGTCAGCAATTTGGTGTCTTTCCAAGCTACTGGGGTAGTCACTACACCCCAATCTTCATGTCCACATTCTGCAGATTCCGGGTCTCGTCGGCGGTCATAAACTGGTCTGGAGTCTCTGATGGTTCCTTGTTCACCAAATGCACCATTTCCTGAGACTTGCTGGCCTCTCCGTTGAGCTCACTCGGCTTCCTGTCCTCCACCTTCCCATTGCCACTGTTGATCACCAGCTTTTTCTTCTGCCCACACCTGGTGAGTTTTTAAAACATCGTATGAGAAAATCAACCAACCAACCAACCATCATCATCATGACTGACACCACTGGGGACATCACCATGATCGTCGGTACAATTTAGCATGGTCTTCCTCTGTGCTAAGCACAGGGCATGGTACCTTTTCTACTTGGTCTTTCTAACACCTAACACCAGCATTTGCTTGTTTGTTTGGAGACAGGGTTTTTCATTGTCGACCTGCCTGATCTGAAACTCACATTGTTGACCAGGCTAATCTTGAACTCACAGAGATCTCCCTGCTTCTGCCTCCCAAGTGCTGTAATTAAAAGTGTGCGCCAACACTGCCCAGCTGACGCCAGCACTTCTTAAAGTGAGGTCCCTAGTCTAGCAGCCAAAGCACCAGGGACTTCTCAGACATGGAAATTATCCACTCTACCGCTTCTGAAGCAGAAATCAGAAAGCAGTGGGCCCAGGATCTGAGGTTAACAGGCTATAGTTGCAGTTACTCTGGAGGCTGAGACAGGAAGATCACAAGTTCAAGGCCTTCCTGGACTACAAAATAAGCTCAAGACCAACCTGGATAACTCATTGAAACCCAGTCTTAAAATAAGAAGGCAAAAGAGGCCGGGGATAGAAAGATCAGTGGTAGAGTACTCGCCTAGCATGCATAATGCTTTAGGTTCAGTCTGTAGTATTTGGAAAAACAAAACAAACAATAAACCAGCACACTGTGGAGGCTTCTGCTGCAGTCAATGTTGAGAATCAGGACTCCAGAAACCCAAAGTTATCGTAAACAGCCCTCAACTGCTCAGAGATCTGGGGAATGTGATATTTAAATATTTAA
>LOEQ01003390.1:58649-78458 GCA_001685075.1 Bramus lutescens
ATTACTTAAAGGGGGGTGAAAGAAAGGAGGGGGAGAGGGAAGAGAGGACAGAGACACGCGTGCCAAGAGAGACAGAGAGAGAGAGAGAGACAGAGACAGAGACAGAGAGTTAAGATGGCGGGGAGGCGGGCAGGGTCATTGGGACTAGGCGTGGCTTGCCTCTTAAAGAGTCAAAACCTTAACAAAGGGTGTCCTCAAGAGCAGCTAGACGGAACTGGTAGGATGTGTGTGTGTGTCTGTCTGTCATATTCACATGTGTGTATTGCTGTGTGTGTACAGGAGGGTAAGTGAGTATGTGCATACATGTGTGTATCTGTGTGTGTAGGTATGTGTTGTACATGCACAGGTGTGTGGACTCCTGGGTGCATGTGAGAGTGAAGGCCAAAGGTTGATGTTGGGTGTTTTTCTGAGTCATTTTTCCCCTTACTCTTCGAGGCAGGGTCTCTCACTGAACCTGGAGCTCACCATTTGGCCAGGCTGACTGACAAGCAAGCTCTAGGGAGACACCCTTGGCTCTGCCTCCCCAGTGCTTGGATTGTTAGCTTATACCACCGCGATCAGCTTTTTTATGTAGGTTCTGGGGGCATGAACCTCAGGCCCTCATTTGTGTTCACAATCCATTACTAGCTGAACCATCTTCCCAGCTCTGAGGCCCCGGGATATTTCAGCCTCAAGACTTTTAATGAGGAGACATGGTCTTCCTTTTTTCTCATTCCTCATCAAGGCTAACAGCCACAAAAACCTGAAAAGGATGTTGTTGAATAAATGAATCCCTTCTGGAGTCCTTGTTTTCCACCAAACTCTCGGTGATGAAAATAGAGTTCCCTATCTCTCTTAAATGCAGTGCTCAAAGCAGAAAGGCCCCTGTCTCCTAACAGGATTAGAGATGGACTATTAGCTTTAGGAAGACAACACACATGAGGGGGCCTGTGTGGCTGTTAACCACCCTTCAGCGGCGTGGCAAATCTGTTTTCAATTATCAAATCAGGACACAGTAATTTATGGCGCCCATGAAGCTGCTTTCCCGGTGAGAGACTGGTTCAGCCAGCTTCTGCCTGTCCCTGTTTGCCTGTTGCTAGGGTGATGGCTGGCCTGGAGACAAGAGGAGGAGAAGCCACGAGGTTCTTTCTCTGCTGCTGAGGAAACAAAGAACCATGTGGGATAAGAGGCTACAATGTTCAGACTCCAACTGCTCTCAGCGACAGCTGAGATGCTTAGGGAGGGCCCCCCACATCAACAGCATCAGTGACATTACCAAGGTGACATCTGCAAAGCTTATGGACTGTATATGTGATACATCAAAGACTGATCCCAAACAAAAGGAAATTCATATTTAATTGAGCAAAAATAATCCAAGGGAAAACAAGGAAGCCAAGAGGAAGAATAAAAACTCTTTGAAAGGCTTCCCCAACTTACGTATTTAAATGGACCAGAAAATTAACCTGTTTCTATCTAGTCATAGGAGCCCAGAGGAGATCTCTTTAATGTCCCCCCAGTTTGGGTTCCGTATGTGGTCAGTGCTCATGACTAATATTTTCATTATGCTCTCAAAGTATAGGTAGCAACACCTACTTGAGTGAGTACTTTCATTAACTCCAAACACCGATAAAACAACATTACTCAGTTTCTGCAGATGATTAGAAAGCCTACAAAGACTATGCTGGGCACTGGAAATAGTTGCTTATCATTTCTGAACAATAGCAACAACAGTAATGAAGTGTATAATTCTTTCCAGAGGGCTCATGGGGGGCTGGGAGGTGACTTAGAGACATGGCAAAGGTCACTCAGTTTAGCAAGAAGACTCTAACCATTCATGAGACAATCACAAAGGATATTTACAAAAAGCTTAGTGTCTGTAGCAGACACCTTGGGGCAAAAAAAACCAAAGAATCTTTAAAATGTCTGGGCAGAAATATAGACTTAGATATTGTTGGGGTTTCCTGGATTAAAGTTCACATCTCCTGTTGCTAGAGTTACTATGGTCCTGCACTTCGCCTTGGGTAGTTTTTTAATTGAAGGTTGATTATAAATTAATTAAATGTATATACTACCTAAATAACTTTAAAAATACTAAGCCTTTGTTAAGGTGGAGGAGAGGGGCTTCAAGGATGAGAGGAGCCCACTTGCCTGTTTTGTCGTGCTGAATATAGCCCCTTGCCTAGGAATGTTCATCTTTGTTTCAGAGACCTCACTGTGGTAGAGATTTTCTTAGGCAATGTCCTGAATCCCTTCAACTGAAACTTTTAGGAAACACAAAATAACATTCTTACAGGGAAACAAACAACAAAACAAACAGGACCTATACCAACTTTGGGTAAAGATTCTAGAAGATGCCTAAGCTTCCAATGGTCAAAGGAAGAAAACCAATTCTTAATTTGTTATACAACATTTTGTGAATCATGAACAAACTTAGGAAATGCTTGTTTAATGAGCCAATGGCTGAATATACCTTTATATAACTTCCCAGTGATGTATTTCATAACTTTTAGCAGATAGTCACCATAAGGTTTAACCATGGAAAATTTAAGCACAGTAAGATTCAACCACTGTTTAAAAGGAGGGGTGCTGCTGTTTTGTTTCTCTGGATAATGGGACAGAGAAAGGCTTCTTAAGCTATGACATGTACAGGACTCTCTGGGATCTTGTTAAATTACAAGCTCTGATGAAGGAACTCTGGTATCAGGCTGGAAACCAGGCATGTCTAACGAGTCCCAGGGTACCAAGGCTGCCAAGGCTATAATCAGAGCCCAAATTCCACAATACCCCTCAAAGTGGAAAGCTGAAGGGACTGTCTCTTACCTGCGCCTACTGTTGACAGCAATGCAAACAGCCAGAATCAGAGCCAGTGCCAGGAGAGATGCCAATATGATGAGCCATTCTGGTAAGGGTGAACCAAAGGACATACATGAGCTACACAAACATACTTGATGGAATAAAAAATACCATTTAAAAATCGGTCTGCTCCAAATAAAAACCCCAGTCAACTCTGCAGAGAAGTCTGACCAACAGGTACAGCTAGAATATTCTAAGACAATCTTGACTGTAGATGTTCCATCCAACAGGCTTCTTGTATTAATCTTTTATCAACAGTTAGTCAAATCCTGCTGGAAGAAAAATCTATCCAAAAACATATCAAACAACCTGTTGAAGCCTGTATATGTTTTTTGGTGAAATGTTAAATAGATCAAAGGAAATTTATATTTCTCATGACAGAAAATATTCCATGCCAATGTAAAAGCATCTGCCTTATGCTTCATTCAAAACAAAGATGGAGTTCCTAATCGGTGGGCAAAGGACGTTCTCGTGGTTTGGTAAAGGTAGATTTCTACGGCTCATTTCAGTCTTTAAGCTCCACTTGTTAAGAGACCCCAAAATACCCATACTTTTTGATTTAGAAGTTACACGTTCAAAAAGTTTTAGGATCTCAAAGTCGGCCATGAAGATGTCCATCATTATGCTATTTATAGCCATGAAAGTTGAAACTGACTTAATGTCCAATGGTGAGGGATTAAAGAAAGAAAGAAAGAAAGAAAGAAAGAAAGAAAGAAAGAAAGAAAGATACATCCATTTTGTTATGTGTTATAATTCAAGGGAAAGACATGGAGAGTGGAACTGACCAACAGAGAATGTTAACTAAATAGCACATACAGCAGTTTTGAAATAAATTACTCTGAAAAAAATACTAAGAAGAACATCTGTTAAGACCACAGCTTAAGTACTTCTGGGTAATGAGAAAGATAGTAAGTGATTTGCATTTCCACCCATTTGCTAACTTGCATTTTCTAAAGTTTATTTGATAATTATGTACCGTTTGTGGACTAATGCAATATTGTCCACCACATGTTTTAAATTCAGGCTTCAGTAAGACTGACAGGCTGACCCAATTCAGTTGCAGGTGTGTGCAGTAAACGAAGGCTTGACAAGGAAGAAAGAGAAGCTTTGTCAGTCATGCCCGTTTCTCCTTGCTTTTCTCCTCCGTTAGACTGTGCGTCCTCTTTGGCTCACCTCAAGAGAGCAGGGACACTGTACGGACGATGCCATTTCTGTTCTTTTTCCCCCACCCTGCCTGACCTTCAGCACTGAGTGCTCCACAGTCCTCCTCACCACAGTGGGATGAATCCCCCTGCTTGAATTCAGCTTGCCCATTCCCTGCCTGCTCCTCCTCAGGTGGTCAGCAAGCTGAGACAAAGGGGGAGGGCCACAGGGAAGCCATTTTGGAGCTCCCCCAGAGGAAGAGTTGAAAGGGTAATTTACCACAGTAAGAGAAACTTCCTGTGTGGAATCCCCCTTTGCATATGCTCAGTTTCAACCCCGTGCTAAAAGAAGAAACTGCATCAAAGGCTAAATCTTGCAGCATGGGACAGTCAGATGTCACAGCTCCCTCCCTGTAGAAGTCATACTTTCTAAAAAGTTCCTTC
This sequence comes from Bramus lutescens, assembly GCA_001685075.1. Classification (NCBI taxonomy): domain Eukaryota; kingdom Metazoa; phylum Chordata; class Mammalia; order Rodentia; family Cricetidae; genus Bramus; species Bramus lutescens. The sequence continues at coordinate 63,068 of LOEQ01003390.1, forward strand.
TGGCTGAACTAACAGGCTGTTCTTCAAGGAAAAGTAGGTTGGGGAGCAGAAGAATGTTTTTATTCAACCCAACACAGATGGTCCCGTGTCTCCTCCCTGCCCATCAATGTAAAGAGAATTACATGTTTCATCTCTAGTCCTAGAAATATAGGGGAAGCTGGGTTGAGATAGGAAGGACCTGGGTTTGCCCCCGGGCCTTCTTGCTGATCACTCATGTGGGAAGGAGGCTTCAGGACATACCAGTTCTTTGCGGAAGGCATCCATGTGAGCTCATCCAGGACGCGAGGGACTCCCTCTTTTCCCACAAGGAGGCTATCATATTTTTGTTTGTCCTTAAACTTGCAAAGAGGTGTCAGATGTGCATTTGATGAGGTCTTTCCTAGGACATTGTGAGAACCTTGCTGTAATTATCTTACCTTTGCTTCACGGTGTGAAACTCACCTGGAATCTGAGGTCTCCTCCCAGGAAGAGGAGTTGTGTTCGCACCACCGTCTTGACTCCCACTTGAGTGTCCTAAGGGGGAAAACAATGAGCTCTTTCAGCCCCAGTTTGGAATGCATAGCCAGGAGTTTCTTCAGAGCATTGTCCTGGGCTACCCTCCAACCACTGCCTCACTAGACTCTAGAAATAGATTCAAGATGCAGACGTTTACAAAGTGTTAGGCAAAGGTATCATCTCACTCTCCACCTCCCAAGAAAGCAAGGCTTACAAAAGGGATTTTTTGTTGCAGGGAACAGTGTTTGAACTTGAGTTCAGTGCTGGTTCATCCTGGGTTTAGGACCTAACGTTTTAGCAACGTGGGCCAAGACAAGTTGTCACCTCGGAGCCTCTGTTTTCTAGCTTATGAAATGAGCATCATTACAGGAACACCTTCATTGTTGTCTTACAGAGGCTTCAAGAAGTAGATAATAGTAGTAGCTGTGTGCAGTTACAACATTCTCTGTTTAAGAACTTGCCTACAAACTGTGGTCCCGTAGACCAGCAGGATCCCATCACTAGGGAGCGGGCCCCCAATATGAAATCCAAGCTTAACTCCAAACCTCCAGAAACAATGTCTTTATTTCAGTAATATCCCTAATGTATTCATCAACTTTAGAAAGTCCAAAGTGAATCTAACAATCATATGCATGATACTGCTTAGTTTTTTGTGAACAAGCAAGCCAGGGTCACCTGTGATGAAGGAACTTTGATTGAGAAGAAGCCTCCATCACATTAGCCTGTAGGCAAGTCTATGGGAGAGTTTTCTTGATTAATGATTGTTATGGGAGGGACCAGCCCACCAGGCAGTGCCACTCTGGGACAGACGGTCCAGGGTGGTATGAGAATTCAGGCTGAGCAGTTCATGGAGAGCAAGCCCATAAGCAGCACTCCACCATGGCCTCTGCTTGAGTTTCTGCCTCCAGGTTCCTGCCCTGACTTTCTTCAGTAGACTATGACTCAGGACATGAAAGCCAAGTAACCCCCACCCCCTCCGCCCAAGGAAAGGTTTGGTTGTGGTCTTTATCATAGCAATAGAAAGCAAACTAGGACTCATAGGCACTAATTTGAACACTATTTTTTTTTGCAGGAGGGGCAAGCACTGGCTTTTTCTGTCTATAAATGAAAGGTTAATAGAATCTATGCTAAAACAGTAAAACATAATAGAAAAATAAGTGCTTTCTACCACTAAAAGACAAAGGGAACGAACAGAAAATCCAGCTTAGAAGGAAGCATGATGAGACAGACAGCCTATGAGTCAGAATCCAGATGCCTTTTCACAATGAGAAAGACATCACATTTCAAAAGAAACTTCTTGGCGTTCCAGTCTTCTTTCTTCCTTCGCTCTTTGCCACTAAACAGCAACCTGTTCTGAGATCTTGAAGGCCACCAAGGGGAACAAAACCTAGGCAAGACATTTTTTGGCTAGCCCATGGTCTAGAAGACGGGGCTCAAAAGAAAATATTTTCTGAGAGAGCCAAACTTCAGGCTCTGCAGAGTGAGCACTGGAGTCTAACCACCTAGGGTGGCTTCAGTGTGTACAGTGTGGTGCTTTGCTAAAGCTCCCACAAAAGGAGCAAGGCAACTTCTGTGCTGTTTTCACAGCTTGCGCACTGTTCTGAGAGTGGCCTGGGCTTCTCAGATCTCAAAGGAGTCCATGGTAGGTTTTCTACCCACCTGCCGNNNCTGGGAAATTGGCAGGTTTGTGCATGCACATGGCATGTGCACACACATGTGCTGCACAGCAGCCACCCAAGCCGAAATGCTGTGGCCTTGAAAACTCTGTGAAGGGGTAGCCACTCCCACTGGTTTCTTTTGTCTGACTCAGGGCATCCTTTGATATTTGAAAGGGAGGCCATTAATAGATAATAATCTATTTTCGTTTTCCAAGGAAGTGCTCCCAGCAAGGAAAGATCTAGGTGTGTGCACAAGATGAAACCTCCTGTTTGAACAATAGACACCTGCATGGGAGCCAAAGGAAAAAGACCAGTTCCCACCCACTTGATTCTCACTTCAAGCAAAAGCCCGAGAGGATGGGCCAGAGACAGCAGGCTTCCCTTGTGCCCAAGAGCTCCATAAATCCAATCCGGGTGGAACAGGCCTGGAGAACAAGTTCTGCAAAGCAGGACACTGGGCACACCAATTTGGAGATGGGGCCCAGCCACAGAAATGGGCACAGAGATCATTCCGTTGGCTTTAACGGAGGCGAGAAAGGCAGTGGAGAGTGGAGTGCACAAACCAGCTGAAGGGGAAGGGCTTAAAAAAACTCGGACCCTGATCCAGTTTGTATCTGCACAGGGCAAGATTAGGCCCTTCCCACTGTGCACAGTCTCTGTGGCTGGTCCACAAACTACATTCACAGTAGTAGGGGTCTCTTGGCTATGGGAACTATGCCTTCAAACAATAACCTCTTATGTTCTCAATACCTTATGTTCCACACAAAGCCTAGATTGCTGAGGTAGATGACAGGATCTCTCTTCCTACTGACAAGGAAACAGAAGCTGGAGATGAGCAAGTACGCTAAGCAGCCCAATGAGCTCGAAATATCTGTCTCTACTTCAGGGTAATTTTTAAAGAGCCCTAAATGCCAGAGCTCCTACATTTAAGGGCTGTTATCAAAGTCACCGTGTAAATATCCATCCTCAGATTTGCTTGAACCCTGGAGGCAGTGCTTGTCCCCAACTCAAGCCATGGCAGAGAATGCTAATTTATGTAGATTTCCTGGTTCCTATGGACCACATAGATTTGTGATGATCAGGAACTCATGGTAGGAAGTGCTGAGAGAACCTCTCTGTAACCCCAGCATTAGGGATTAGAAGTAAGCTTGCCTCGTGTCAGATTTTGCTGCCTGGAGTAATGTTTTCAGGGGATGATCTGAATCATGGCCAACAGCAATCTATTTAATAATGCATGTCTGGCAGTAATTATGGTCATTATGGAATTTTCTTCCAGACCAGACTTAGGAGAGGCAATATGAGATCCCAGGCCTGAAACCTGGCTCCACCACTCTCTGGTCATATCAACTTGGCAAGTTGCTTGCCTTCTCTTACCTTCCCTTCTTCTCCTCATCTGTAATAAGGAGATGATAACAGTGTTTCCATGTAATATAGCAGGGTTTGCAAGGTAATTAGATGAGTTAATAGAGAGTGAGCTCTAAACTCCCTGGCATTGGGCATGCGTACCCTACTGAAATATCAGTTTCATGTAGTTCAATGTACAAATGAGATGTTTTGGTTAGTCTTTCTGGCACACAGTAAATCCTCAAATGCTGACTTCCTTATCAGTTGCCAGGAATATGCTAAACACTTTCCAGGTATTCATTCTGTCATTTGGTCTTTAAAGGGTACCCTGTGACAATATCTCAAGATTTTCAGCTAAGACATTGGCTCTCAGACCCTGTGATCATCCTGCTCCATTTCTAGGTAGAGGAATGAGAATCAAACACGAGCTATTTTATGTTGAAAGAGTTCTCTTAATGACTCTTGAATGGGGCAATGTTAAATGGGGGTTGTCCTAGTTAAGGTTACTATTTCTATACTGAAATACCATAACCAAAACCAAGTTGGGGATGAAAGGGTTTATTCGGCTTACATATCACAGCCCATCGGGGAAGCCAAGGCTAGAACTTAAACCTGGCTGGAGGCAGGAGCTAATGCAGAGGCCGTGGAGGAAAGTGCTGCTTACTGGCTTGTTCTCTGTAGCTGGCACAGTATGCTTTCTTATAGAATCCAGAACCACCAGCCCACCAGTAGTTCCAGCCCCAGCATGGGGGCCCCTCCCACATCAATCACTAAGAAAATGGTCCTCAGGCTTGCCTGCAGCCAGATCTTACTGAGGCATCTTCTCAGTTGAGGCTCCCTCCTCTCCGACGTCTCTAGCTTGTGGCAAGTTGACACAACACTAGACAGCAGGGAAGAACTGCATGAAGTCTACCTTAGACTTTTTCAGATGGAAGCTCTTTTTCTAGAGTGCAGGTTCTCAAAGTGTGGTACCCATCCCAGCAGTCTCAGGGTGACTGAAAATTTACTAGGCGTACAAATGCTTGGGCTCCACCTCAGACTACTGAATTAGAAACTTCAGGGTGGGGTCCAGCAGAGTGACTTAATAAAGCCCTCCCTGTGGCTGAAAATACATGTGTTTTCTTTTTTTAAGTGTGATACAGTTCTCGAGGGACCCTGACTCACGCTTCATTAGCAATCATCAGGTTGGGAGATTATAATAGCAAGTGACTAAACATTTCAAACTCACCAGCTGATCCAGATCCATATGTCACAGTGTCGGAACCATGCCTGGGGTCCATGGATGTGTCTTGGCCTTCTAGAATAATAGGCAAAAAGAAAAAAAGAAAAAAAAAAGAAGTCAGCACAGTGTGTCCACACACACTGAGATCTTCACTTTCATGGGGTGCGTCTTCAGGAAGCCAGCATCTGCTAACAACCAAGACGTCACCGCTCATCGTTAAGACGCTGAGGAGTGCACTAGAGTCTTAATCAAAATGAAGGAAACTGAGGCAGCACAGGCCATTTTAGATGAGCACTAAAATAATGGTGTAGGTAGAAATCCAAATCTAGCAGAGCTAAAGAATATTCTAGGAAAATACTATGATGCTTTTGTAGGGCTGGGTTTTGAGCGGGATACTTCTTAGCTTGGACAAGAGTTTTGATACTGAAATATGATCACTTAAATGGGTGTACTCAGGCTCAGCAAATGCAGCATAAAAGAAGTGTCTCTGAGTCTGAGGCAAATGAATCTTAGGGATGAATGTGGGAAAAATAAACTATCCAGAGAGGAGAAAGGCCAGACTTAAGTGAAGAAAGAAGCAATGAAATAACGTGAATGACATCGAGCTGGGGATCAGAATCAATACCCGTTGATAGTATTTTCAAAAGTTATACCTGCATTTTCAGCAATCGTTGGCATGATCCCATCTTCTCAAATATCCATCACCAGAAAACTTTCAGTTGAGACAAACTCAAGAGGGGGTAAATTTAAATCCAAAGATCAAATCTTAGGTTCAGTATATGGGAAACATACACAGAGAACAAGGGCTCCTAATGTTGGTATAGATCATTACAAAAGCACCTAGGTAGAGAATACAGTGAGCTGCTCACCACCATTCCCCGTTAGGAGAGGGTTGCTGGTAACTGCTGGTAATGATAACAGACAACAGCACTTGCCGAAACACCACACTAAGAGTCCCACCACCAAAATGACCGTTTCCAAAGCCATCACCATCAGCAGGCCCATCAGCACCTCCACCATCACACACGTCAGCGCTTTACCTTAGGCGTGTAGATTGAGAAACTCGTATAGACAGAAATATACTTTGTGAACCCTCTAGAAGAAAATGGGGAGTGAGGATCAGGCTGTTTATGAATCAAATCGCTGGATTCACAAAGAACAGAAGGAAATACAGATACCACCACCTTTTTTATGTTGATCAGATGGGATCAGCACATGTGCATATTAATTCTGTAGAAGGTATTCTATTTGATGGCAATTAGACTCTGCAAACGACCTAAGAAACTATAACTAAGATTACCATTTCAGATTTAAATCCTTTAAGTTGCTCGATGGATGGGACCATTTTAGCATGAGAACAGGGTGGCCTTCCTAAAGTTAATTCATTCTGCAGGAATCTAACAATAGCACTTGGAGGTTTTAATGAAGAAAAGAAGGTTACTAATAAGGACACTAAGCAAAAGCCTTCAGAGTGTAAGGGGGCTTGGGTTTGCCAACTGCTGAGGTGGATATTTTTAAAGCTCTTTTTCTTGAAGCCCTGGAGAAGGAAGCCAAAGGAAATATGCCACACATATGCCATCCTGTTTTTCCCCCCTCCGTCAATCAGAACCTCACCACTACCATCTGTTTTGCATATGTGATTCTTGTGAGATCAGTTTCCTGTCTTTTGAGAGAGTGAAGGAGGTAGGGGCTTTCTACAAATTTTGTGTGTGTGTGTGTGTGTGTGTGTGTGTGTATTTAAGGTTATTAATCTTTAATGTGTTAGCAATTGAGTGGTAAGAGGTACCTGGACTATAGGCACTAATAGGATTAGGATTCTAGTTTCTTAGCCACAGAAAGCACTTCCCTTTTGTACACCATTAGTTTATTAATACAAACAAAGAAATAAAGAAGAGAAGTAGAGAGTATTGCTTATTTGAGAGAAAAGTCTCATTCTGGGTCCATGTCAGACTTAGTTGAGTAAGTCATAAGTTTACAATTACAAAAAAAAGTGAGGATCCCAGTTTATTAACCATGAATCATGAACTTTGAAGCACACCATAAGCAGAAAAGACTTACATACCAACCCATCACCAAAAAACGAAATGAAATGAATCAGTCCACTACCTATGAAAGATAATGTCAGAGGAAAGATACCAGTATATGAAAATCATTTGAATGTTTGGTATAGCTTTGCTAAATAGGCAAAATATATTAGCTGAATCATATGAAATTGCTAATAGTTAACTATTTCGATTGACGAAGATATCAGTTTCACATGACCCAAGTTAATATATCACAGAATGAAGAAAAGACAAAGTGAGAAAACCTACCATGAGAACCAAGTCACAAAAACTAAATGGAGGTTACACCAGGAAATGAGAGCCTTACTTTATCTCGAATAAGCCCAAGTTTGCTGGCACTAGAATTGATGGCCAATGATGAAAACCATTCCCAAGGCACAAAGTAATCTAATCGCACCCTGCACAAAAAATATTCCTGATAATAGGAAAAGATATGTTGCTTCTCCAGAGAAGCAAACTGGATGACAAATGGCCAAATTACCTGGTAAGGAGCCATCAACATTAAAGTTGAAGTCTGCAGCAACAGTCACTTTGGTTTCTTCAAAGACCTCAGTCTTAGCAGGGGCCACTGGGGTAAGAGTCCCATTTTCCATTGTGTCTGGATAATGAGGGGTGTAGCCTTCCAGAGAAGTAGTCGTGCCTTTGGGAAGGCTTGGACCTCTTCTTCCATCTTTACCACCACTCCTAGCTGCGTGGTGGAGGTGGAGTCAATGACAAGCCCACACCTGTATGGTCACCACCCACCATGTGCTTGTCTTCCGAAGGGAAAGTTGCAGACACATCTTTCTACTTGTCCTCCAAGACCAAAAGCAAATGGTACTGAACAAAACCAGCATTTGACAAGAGACTGCAGCCGGATAGCACGCAACAGAAGAGGTTTTGGTGACTACTACTCAGAAGACGTAGTTGTTATGAGATTTGTCTGAGTCATCAAGGGGAGGTTAATCCCATTGTGACCTTGAACTCAACTCAGGTACTACAGGATTTTGAGCTTTTTTTCTCAATTTGATCCACCTCTGAGGATGAAGAGGAAACAAATTATTGGAGGGAAAGATGAAGCCATTCTGTCTGCAACTGGAATAGCAAACTCAAGATCCCAAAGACCTGAGTCTATTGTTTTGATTTCTTTTTTGTGCCAGAAGGGCATTGCTTTTGAGTCACCAATACCGTGAGTTGTGGTCCAGAAGACAAAGTGGAGATAGTATTAATATAATGGATTTCAAGAAAATCTTATAGAAATAATCATCACTTTTTTAAACCAATTCAGCAGAAAAGTTTATACCTAATGTACAATGGCTTCTAAAAGGTCTACAAGCAGAAGAATCAGAGACCACCACCAGACACACCTTTTATTAAAATTAAAATGTAAAAATGAGCAATGGATGCACCACCACCAAAGATACCACAAAGTACCCATAGCTTATTGATTTCTGCTAAATAGGCAAAACCAGCTGGACTTTATGATTCTTACTGCTAGATGGCAGAATAGAAGTTGTTGGGTGGTCTTGGTCTTCTTCCAGTTCTCCATGTGATGTAGAGACTTTCTGAGAATGACTCTGTGCTGTTTCAATGAGGGATGAAGCTAACATTAATTAGGAACCATACTACAAGGATGTTACCCACCAACAAGGATGATCTTGCTATAGGATATTAGATGGACAGACACAATGGGAAAATTATATTTGTGCCCTTCATCATCTGCTGATTAATAAAAATAAACAGAAAAATCATACTCTGTCCCTTGTCTCTTTGTCTCTCAGTGAAGTACCAGAGTGAAGCCCAAGCCAAAACTTTGCCCTCCCTGGACCACCTTGCCCCAACTGCACCAAAGACCCCAGGGAAACAAAAATCATAGAGACACAGAAAGGGGAGTGGTAATTTCAGTTTTTCCTCAACCACCAAGATTGGCAAGTTGCAGACAAAGAAGTCATAAAGAAAACAGAGCTGTGCAGCGTGTCTGGAAACACAAAAGAAGCCCGTCTTCATCATTTAACTCAGAGCAACTTTACAAGAAAATACATGACTCCCTTGTAGAAAGCCTTGCATTTTAGTGACTACCTTATTAGCAGGGCTGTGATCTTGCCTATAACAGGGTTTCTCTTCACTGCACCAAAGAAATGCTTGCCTAGGCAAACACAGGGTCCTCAGTGACATGTATCAATTTGAGACTGAATCATTGCCCATATCTGAAATCACTTTGACAGTTTTGAGTCCTTTTCTTTTATATTCTTCCAAGAAAGGCACTGACTGACCTCTGAGGTGCAGGTGGAAAGGCTCCATAAAACACATCCATCAGCCATGTCCACCACCAAAGAAATGTAACCAGGAGAGAGACATTCAAAATCCAAAAGCCAATAGTAACACAAATGGAAATACAAGTCCAGCATTGGCAAGGGCCGTTTATAGGCTTATTTATGTCTCCTTCGATGCCTAACGCTGCTGTTTACATTGGTGGCAGTCAATACATGCCTGTTGGCTTTTTTTCCTATGCCTAAAGGGTTCCTATAAAGGACTCTGCCCATTATGTGTAGCAAGCAATGAATTGAGGCCTTCATAGTTTGGGGATTTCTTTGATAATCTGCCAAGAATTTATGAATGACTTTGGGTTGATCCTTGGTCTATCCTTTTACACATGGTGAAAATTAAGGGTAGTAAAAATTTCATATTTCTTCCTGGCAGATGTTTAAGGATAGAAAATATGTTAACAAATGGTTATTTTCCATTCCCAGGGCTCCACCACCTTGGTCAATTATTAACATTCCTTACTCTTCTCTCAAAGCTAAATGTGATTTCTCTAGTCACTATGATGACCTGGTCCTCATATTACACACTCATGGAAGCAATCTTTCTCCTTCCTTGACTGGGTAAAGAGTGGAATTCTAAAAGTTTTTTAAAACATAGATAAACCACCCTACTAGTGATGGTCTGCAGTGTCATTCATATGGAGGGTTACAGAAGAAAAATGGAGATGAATTAAACCTCCATATCCTTTCATTAATAAGAAGTCATCGACTCAGGAGGGGACCGTGAATGAAGATAAAGTAAGGTTTAAAGAACCCTCATAAGAAAGACAGACAATAAAAACAGATTCATCCCCTGGTTGAGCTGTACCACCTAGCAAAGACTGCACCGTTCCACCACCAAATGTGACATTCTGACCAATGTCAGCAGATGTGAAGTAGGAAGACAGGCCAACAAAGGGGCTGAGTGCCATTATCCTTACGAGTAGTCACTGAAAGTTGTTCTGTCCTGTTCAAGTCTTCCACCAAATGGGTATTTGGAGTTTCAGCAGGCTGAAGGGTTGTACTATGGCTGGAGTCTGTATCTGAAGGAATTAAATGAGTGTTATTACCTTGTTCCCTATGCCATTGCCTGAGGGCCCTTTGTCTTAGAGCTAAGTAATTATTACATTCAGCCTGGTAAGAGGAAAGAAACAAGTTTCCATGTCCAGAATTGTGAAAAATGATTGTTTCTTCAAGAATACCACAGGCTATAAGTGGTTTTCATTTCAGAGCAGAGCTAGACAAAAGCTATCACATATGTTTTTGCTTGTTTTGCTTAATCTGGAAGGAAGTTACAAGAGCTCATAATGAGGCTCACAGTCTTTGCAAAGGAACAGAAATGTAACCCATGTACAAATTGCTCAGTTCCAAGGCTGACAAGTACAGTTAGACACATGGAGCCAAATAGCACAGACAAGCATCATTTTGTCACCTCCTGCTGTCACCAGGCCAAACAAAACAAAACAACACCTACAGAAAGTTTGTAAACAGCCACTGAATTCCCTTATTTGGTTATTTTTGTTCTTTTTCTCTTGCTTCAGAAAGTAAGCATAGGAAAAAACAAAACCATATACACGTTACTCAATATAACTACATTGAGACAACTAAGCACCCATAGACAAACAAGACTCATTCTCCCCATAAATACAAGAAATAAGTATCTTGGGAATTATGATTATAGTGTTGAGTGGTGTGAAATATCCCTGAAGTAATTAAAAAGGCTGCTTTTTTGTGATGGTTATCACAGATCTTTGGTGGGCTGGAATAACGAGTTCAGAGTGAAACAGAGGCCCAACAGCCCATAAACACCATCAATGCTACTAACTCTACAATTTTCTCAGGCCACGCTCTGGGGAGATCTAATCAATTCCAAGTGGTTCCAGTGGGAAGTACTGGGATATGGGGCACCCGCCTTGGGACTCCAGCCTTTGCATGCTAAAAGCAAAGACAGACAAGACCCCCGTTAGAGAAAAACACGTGGCTGATTCTACCATCAGGATTTCAAAGAAGAAAGGCCAGCGACCCTTTGTTCAAAATTTCAAATTGTATACCCTTTTTCTGGCAGTAGATTAACTATGGCCAGCAGCCTGGACATGCCAAGGGCTAGCAGAGAGGGAGACCAAGAGAGAATAGTGGACATAACAAGATGGCAAGAGACCAGAACAGAGTGAGAGTTAGAAAGTGGATAATCTGAGGAGGGAGAGTAGCTGTGCAGAGGGAAGAGCCAGGAGACTGGCATGGGGGCAGGGCTTAGAAATATTGTAACAAGCATTTGTGAGTTGTGATTGAGGGATCTTGGAAGTCAACATGGGCTTTGATATGCAGTCACAGGTATATGTCAATGGGGACTCATATGTCCTTTCTGCCAGAGGTGAGGGAAATGACTCCTTTTGGCAGATGGGAACTGGTTTCACAAGCTCCTAAGGAATGCTGGCCTTTATCTAACCATCAAAATTCCTCCTATAGTCCAGCTGGAGATCCTTTCTGGACATGCGAACTGCCTATGAGAACTAACACCTTTTTCTTGGATATACAGAACGTAATCTTTCTTCTTCAGGCTGGGCACCTAATAATAATTGTGGAATTCTTTTACTGGGTTTATTTACTTGTTTATTTCTTACCATGGGTCTCTTCAGAGTCCCACCCCCAGGAACTAAGTACATCAAACTGTGTGCTGGGTCTTGCTGTGGCACCTCTGTAACTCAGCAAAATGGCCCCAGCCTAGCATTTTAAACACTGCCTCTCTTAGAACACATGTATCCACTCATAGTGATGTGCTCATCCCTTGGCTTTTCTTCCTTTATGGATCTGTTCACATGCGTCTCCTGTTCAGAAACTCCTCCATCTCACTTCTCTTTTCTGTCTAGCCAGGTCTTTGCCCTTTTNATTGCTTTCAGTTCTTTTTTCTTCAATGGTCTGTGGGAGGTGTGGGGACCTCTAGATTTCTTTAGTGTTCAATATTAAAAATAAGAGTTTTCATGTCGTCAGATTTATTGTGCTGTTAAGTATTTTCTTTTGTCTGCTGACTTTAAAGTTTCTTTCAATCATGAATATGAATAATGCATCCTTCTGTCTCCAGGATGTTTTACATGTCTAGTGCATACCATATACATGGCTGTTTATTGGGTATCTGTTCACTAATATTAAGATAAGATAGAATTTCTTTAAAAATGGAAACTATAGAAGTTTTGGATTTGCTTTGGAGATAATTTTGTAGTCATCCAATATGGAGATATATTCACAGCACTATTAGAATATATTTCAGTCAGATATGAGTGGAGCCTATGGCTGACAATTTGTATCCAGAAAATACAGAAAATACATATAAATGAAAATTCTCTGGAAAAATTTACAAAACCCTGTATTTGGTTATTTTGGAATGTTACATATTTTTGCTGTAAGAATATATTTTTTTAAAAAAGTAATTCTACTTGTTGAATCTTAAGAGGACAGAAGCTACCAATTCTTGGTGCTTCTGTCAAGCAGGTTGCTGTTGTTACAATAAAGGAAAATTGCTTTTAAATATAAAAATTAGTCAAATAATTTACTGCCTTCCTTTCTTGCAAAACTACAACTAATGTCTTTGCTTTCTCTTTTCAAATTACTTGTGTGTTAATAAGAATGGAAGGCATTAGGAAAATAGGACTTCTGTCTCATGTACAAACTGTCTATCCATTAAGTTCATAGCCATTCAAGGAGCATCAAGAATGATCTAAATCCTAAATCCTTCAATACCACATTATCTCCAAGCGAGGCAATAATAAATAACTTTGAAGTTTTCTGAGTCATTACACTGTTTATTTACTTTAACTACTCACCCATCTTTTTTACCACTTAGATTTGTCTACCAAAACCCAAATTTATCTTTGAATCTATCACAGACATAGTCATTGCATCTATTATTTATTGTTTCTTTTGAAATCTTTGTACATAAAAAAGAAAGGAATTTTAAGAATATCCCTTCTTTATCTGGGCATGATAGTACATTCAATCCCAGCACTCAGGAGACTGAGGTGGGAGGATCATCAAAAATTGATGACCAGCTTGGGTCATGTAGTAAGACTATCTTAAAGTAAGAAATAACCTACCTCTCCCTCAGGATAAATAGCTTCCAATCTAATCAGCTTAAGACTGACTTACTTAATCTTCCTGCCAGATTCTTCACTCTCTGATAGAACTTTACATGTAAATGAATGTGCATGTCCACTCCTTACCAACTTGTATCAGCAAACTCATTTTTGAAGGCACACGAGGATGCTTAAGAAAGTAGACTGAACTAAAACCAATGCTACATTTCAAAGAGAAAAGGTACTTAGTTGATTCTAAGAAATATAATACATTAAAAAGTCTCAGATGCTGTTTACCCTTCCTTTCTGTCTGATGATCTTGTCCCATTGGATGTGAGATTGGGTCCAAGAACTCAGTCCAGGAGATGTCCTCTTGACTCTGTGTTGTCATTCTTTGACTTGGATGGTTGTTGTCGTCTGAGGCTGTTGTGATCATGCAGTTCAAACAATTGTCAAAATGTTACTGACATTTGGGCAGGGATATATAGACTTTATTCTCTAGAGAAGATAGTGAAAATAACTTTCTAGTACTGAGGACAAAGGAATGCATCCATTTAGAATGTTTCCCCAGGCTTTGTTTCATTGGTGTTCATTTTCTTGGTCACCAGCACATAAGTTGGAGGAAGCATGCTGCAATGGATAGAGGATGAGTTATAGGCATCAAGGGAAGACAAAGTAATGCTCCACACATGCTGCCACAGTCCCCTACAGAAAGAGGCGGAAGAGCTCAAGTGCATGATGCCACTCTGAGACATCATGTCCCAGAGTGAAATGCATAATGAGCTGGTGGTGATATACAGACGACATCAGGTAAAGGCTTCCCAAGAGAAGAGCAAGAAAGAGCTACTTTTCACAAAAGCACAGATGGAGTCCAGCAGAAGCATTACCTTCACACAATGAGAAATAGCATGTGGGCATGTGGTTTATGCCTTTGTCTCATTCTGTGACATTGGAGAAGTACCAGAAGAGAGATTGCAATAGCATCCCCTAGAAACAAACACACCAAGGAGCTAGTCACCAAACCCGCTGCTCCACTAGTGATTCATTTCCAAGTCGCCATGCACTGCAAAGAGGGTACGAATCAGGTTCTGTATTGCAGATGGAAACACAGAGAAATTTCCCACTGATACCAAGTGATAATGTGGAACTCACACCCTTGCTTGGCAGGGCAGGGTGAATCACAATGCCTAATCACTCAGACAAAGGAGTCAAGCAGAGACACATTATTATCTGGCATCCTTCAGAGATGATAAGGTTTCATTCTAATTCCCACAACCCCACATTTCCAGAATGGAGAAGATGGCTTATTTGTGAATGTAATTAAACAGTTGTACATTCGAGGAGATATTCAAAAGAGGTAAGAACAAAAGGTCAGACGACATCACCCAGGTATCTTTTCTTTTCTTGTAATGAGAGGATTTACCCCAAAACTAGATTTCTAATAAAATTCTTTCTTATAACCCTAGTGTTTCACATCATATAAGGAAAAAGCCAGACTTTTGCCTTTTGATTTTTAGAAAGCAGAAAGGGGGCTTTCATTATCTGCCATTGTCTCACTAAGTGCTGCCTCTAACTAGATATGAACATCTTAAACTTATAGGCTAACTCTATTTCTTTCATGTGCATCTATCTACGCCTGGCCAGATAGCTTGTTTGGAGCATTTACAATCTGGATCTATGTTTACTTCAATATGATGTATTAGGAAACCGAACTTCAGGGTCTTTTTTGTGTTGGGTTTTCAATGCCCAGCACTGAACTCAGAAGGTAGCTTCTGCCCACATTGTGAAACCCTCCTTTACCAGTGGCCCCTGCTGTCACATGGGAGTCTTCCATTGGTGTGGGGGAGTAGTTCCCCAGCCATCCATTCTCAAACCACTGCTCCTGCTGGGTAGCTGCTTCTTCTGCTGTGCTACTAGGAGCTGCCCAGGCTGTGAGGAGAATACTGATGGTGAGCCACATTGTCCAGGTTCTTAACAAACCCTCTGATATGTCTTTCTACATAGGGCAGAGATAGATACGTATGTAAGTAGATACATACATACATGCTACATACATACTCATATGATAGATACATACCATATACATACATTGACCCATAGATACATACATAGATACATAAATGATGGACAGATACATACATAAAATATACATGAATACATAAATACACACATCCATTCATGATAGATAGGTAGATAGATGATAGACAGACAGACAGGCAGATAGATAGATAGATAGATAGATAGATAGATAGATAGATAG
>LOEQ01003390.1:78469-134621 GCA_001685075.1 Bramus lutescens
ATAGATAGATAGATAGATAGATAGATAGATAGATAGACAGACAGACTGATTGATAGATTGATTGATTAACAGCTAGGGGTTAAGTCGTTTAAATTCTGAAAAATAAAAGTACAACTTTTAATTTTCCAATCCTTTGATTTTCCAGGTGGGAAACCAAGTTTTATTTGCTGAAAATCATGTACCTAGAGTATCATGAAGCCACGATTAGACCCTAACCTGAGGATTGTGAATTCTAAGTATTATTCTAAGTATTATGTCTATAGCCTCAAGTATTCTGCCAGAGAGAGCTTCTGTTGGAAGCATAATCTCCACATTCCAGTGATTTTGCAGCAGGACCTGTGGTCTATGGTGGCTCACAACACTGGACCTTTGCAAACAGGCTGCACAACCTATAACCACACTCAATAGAACCGGGCCGGCATGCAAACCCAGGCAGGGATGCCTGGGATGTTGCTACATTGATCTGCCATGTGATTGTCTGGGGACATTTTAAATTACTAAAGCCTCTTCTTAACAAAGCTAATTCAGTGGAAGAAAAACTATCTTAGCCAGTTGTGGAATTATATAAATAATAACAGTATCAGAGAGGCTTAATCTTTCAAACGCTGTTTTAAAAAGGCAAGTAGACTGAGACAAAATCCCTTCAGGGTGCTTCCTGGAAAAGTCAGAAAGCCACTGACATTTTCATCTGTAACAGCTCATAGCAAATTTCTGATTCATCAGGAAAATTAGAGCCTACAAATTGCCGAATCAAAAGAACTTTTGTGACTTACAAAATTCACTGTGTCTCACTATCTTAGAAAATTATGTGTGTGATTTTGTAATAGCAAATATATTTTTAAATGAAACTTATGTTAATTTTGTCTTTGCATTTTACAAACCATTCCTGGGATTAACTGATTATCCAAAGAGAGGGAAGCCCTAATCTTAAATTATTTTCCATTAGTTAAGTCATTATCTATCAACAAATAACAAAGTTAGAAAATTTTTTAATGTAATAATTTTAAAAAGTAAAAATTAAAACTATACTGCTATGATACCCAAAGTTTAAAGAATAAAGAAGTACACATGTGTGCTCACAAGCATACACCCTATGTATGTCCTCACCCATCATTTATTGTATAAGTATAATGATCTTCAAGTGCCCAATCATGCCCTAGTGTTTTCAGTATGGTCAACAATGGGCTAGGAAGACAGAACTTCCACTGTAAATCATAAGGGCTGACTCTTTTCTAGAAGTTGTAATGTCCCCTTAACAAAGTCCAGAGGTTACCAATGTGGATTTTGCAAGCATTGATGATAACTTTTCTTCGTTAACTGTATTTGGATTTCCAAATATCTACTAGTAAGGATGTCCCGTGTTCATCATTACATGCATTTATTCTAAGTGTCTTAAGTAGCATTCTGCTTAAATGTAAACTGTTTTACAGTAATTGATAAGATAGTTGTTAGAACCACGGTGGGGGGGGGTGTTGAAATGGGTCCTGTTTCCTGTTTATTTTTTTTTCAACAGTCTTCTTCACAGCTCAGCCCCTAATCTTTATGTATACATCAAATCAACCATGGTAAAGAATAGAATGCAATGCCTGCAAGACATTTAGTATAATGCCCAGAACATATGCACCCACGTTTCAAACTTTTCCTTTATTAAACACATCCATTGAATGAGGAATGCCTCAGCTCTTTGTTTCTTAAGTAGCTGGGTTTTTTTTTATATTTCCCGTTTAAGAATATTCAAGATTATGAAAGTGGTGTTGGGTTATAATTTTTAAATGCTACAAGATGTTATCTCAAGGATCAGTTTTATTCCAAAAAAAGGTAGGCATCTCTCTGAGATACAGATGGAAGACGAACACATTTCACTTTTTGTTTTCTTGTCCTAGCTTCATAATCCAGTGGTGAAACATGAGATTGTTTTTGGAAAATCTGAGATATTTTAATAGGTAGAAATAGCAATAAGAGCATCAGGACCTTTCTCAAGTTGTTCTGACAAAAGAAGGGTAGCTTAGAATTTGAAAAGAAACCATATGGGCCCTGACTTTCCACCAAGGACAGAGTAGTACCATTCTATCACAAAGCAAAGAAGAGAATGTGGGAATAAAGAAACTGGATGCATCACAGGTCTTCCTCAAAGATGATTTCAAAGATTTGCCCATTCATGAAGCTTTCCCTCCAGATCCTACGCTAAATACTTGAAGAGCATGCTCCCAGCACACATTTCTGAAAACACACACCAACAACCAAAACAGAACCATTAGGAATCATTAGCACAAAAACAGCATCTCATATCTACTTTGTAAGCATTCTGGTCTCTTGGAAATTTTGACAACTTGTCATCTTTCTTCCTTATTTCTAAAAGTTGTGTGCAGATCTGGCCACTTTTAGTTTTGCAGATAAATTGCAGAGACAAAAGACATGGCCAATAGCTAAACAACATCTTCACTAACTTGGGTACCAGAACTTCTGAGCATCATCCTTCTTACTTGTGCTTGTAGCATGTGGAGTCTCCTCTTCATCCTGATACTCATGGTGATTGACAGGAGGCTGTGGTTCCTGGCTTGAGTTTTCTCCATGAGCAATGGTGCTGTTTCTGACTACATCTGTTGTGATGATGGTTAAGCACACTGTGACTTTTAAACAAATAGTCTTTAATAATTCTTTCCTTCCACTAAAGTACCTGTTACCAAATGCTCCTATGCCTAAGCACTATATATAAGTACTTACTCTCAATAAATCTGAGTGATTTCACTAATCTGCCCTCTGAGAAAATGAACAGGTACAAATTTCTTTGATATCACTTATTTCAGAATAACTACCTTGTCAGAGACAGTACCTTAAGTGATTCATATATATTCATTTTAATAAAAAGTGACATGAAATACCTTGTGTCCAGGTAGTATGGTTGATAAATGACTCCCATGTGGAGTTGAGTACCCTCATAAATGTTCTCTAAGGATCTGTGACGAGACATTAACTAAATTTCCCACCATGTCCAGATGTTTAACCTTCACAACATCATAGGCTTTGAGGGAAAGAATCATAAACGAAATGTGCATAACTCATTACCAGTCATCCTGGTGGCTGTCGGAAGGAGTACTTCTGGATTTGAATGGCTTGGCTTCCCCTGGGTCCAGTCCTGGTTCTGTATTGGGTGGTCAGAAACCCGTGGAGTAGATGAAACTGTGATAATGATGATTGAGGCAATTAGAAAATGTTATTTCTGGAGCCTTCATTGCTTGCTTTGTACATTTTACTCCTCTGTAGTCTACACACCAGCTCATCTATACAGGGTTGTATAGATGGTTGAGTGAAAATGGAGAGAAAGGAGAGAGCCTTCAGCTTCATCCGCCATGTTGTTGTGTATCTCAGTGTCCTTCATATTCTGTCACAGAATACCTTTGGGTTTAGAACATGAGATCTTCTGGATAAAATACTCAAGGAGGTTGCAGCAGCAGGAAGAACAGCCTTGAAAATACTAGCCCTCCACCAAGAATTGCCAAAGACATGCAGAGTTTTGTCATCCATGCCAAACGTAGAAGCCCTCTGCACCTGGAAGTCCAAGCCATTCGTTGGTATCATTGGTAGGCGTGCTAGCTGTGGATCCTTAAGCTGAAGAGGTTGATAGCTGAGTTATAACTCAGGAATCACTATTTTGTTAGTGATTTTTCTGGGGGAAAGAAAAAACCCACAAGACCCAAAGCATTCATGTAGATGATCGTCAGAAGGAATCTCTGCCTCAGAGCCATTTGGCTTAGCTACATTTTTTCTGAACATACACCAAAAAAGCCGTGGGATTCTTATTAAATAAAGAGCATGTTATAAGCAAGACAACAGAGCCACTGAAAGAGGACCAAGATGCATATGCTCATAGAAAAACTAAGAAGCAACGAGCCACCATCAGCACAGCACACTGGAAAACAGACATGTCAGTTCACCAATGCCCCAATAGCATGCCAAATGGGAAGCTTGGGACAGAAAGTGCAAACAAGATCCATTTAGACAAAGTCAGAAACTATATATTTTGTGGAAAACTTATTTGCAAGTTCATCTTCCTTCAAATTTTACTTTGATAACCAAAATTTAAAAAAATATAAGTTAAGAAAATACTTGGTCATTAACCACATTTCTAATAAGTATGAAAAAGTGATAGCTAGCCCAAGCCTCCAGGAGAAAGAGGGCGTCCTGTTGAATCAAAGGGCATAGGTGTTAGTTAGAAAGTAAACTGAACTTGAATACACATTGCAAAGATGGGGGGAATGGCATGGTAACTTTATCCCTTGGAGAGTGACCATATTGATGCATTTTCAAGAGGGGCTTTTGAGATTCCTGTGTAGAAAAGCTGTATCCTGAATCCAGAAGATACTGTCATAGTAATGCTTACTGTGTGCGGTTCTTAGGGTTCTTCTCTAATGTTGCTAAGCTCTGTAGAGTCTCCCATCTGAGGAGTGCACCGCTTAAGTCTGTTCACAGAAAATCTGGTCTGTCTCTAGTGTTTGCTGTACCGGTACCACACGCTCAGATGTCTTCAAGTCACAAACCACTTTTGGGTCCTGCTCTCACTAGGTGCTATTCTCTTGGGAATGAAATCCTCTAATTGCAATGGGGTGGATATAGCTCTAGTTGTCTAAGATAGCTGATGCAGTACCCCAAATCCCTTCTCCAAATGGTAATTAAATCAGTTTTATGATTCTCATTTCTGTCCAGCAAAATCTTAGCTTCTGACAAGTTCAGGGAAATCAGCCGTCAGGCAGAACGGGACACTTTCCTCTACATCCTCCTTCTCAGGGTCCTTCGGAAGTTTTATAGATTTGCACATGATTACATAGTGGTGCCACTCTCTGCTTTTGCTAATTAACAACGCCTTTTAAAAAGCTTAGCTGGCAGTTAGTCTTCCTTCTACTGTCGTTCTGTTATATTGGTGTCCAGAAAGTTGTCTGAAACTTTTTAAAATTTTCCCTTTAATTGCAACCATTTTTTTGATTAATTAAGGACGTTCTTGAGCTTTGGCTTCTATGTTTTAAGTCATTCTAGGGCCTCCCAAACTTTCAGTCCAGGGTCATATGCAACTTTTCATCCCTATCCTCCAAGTCACATTAACATCTGTCCCAGTAGTCCACCAGCCTCCTGTAAGCACAAGTTCTGGCCTTTCCACCCCTGTTCTCCCATCGTCTGGCACAGCAGGGACGCAGTGAGTATTAGTTATGGCGTTTTAATAGGCCATTCCCTAGCTACACTTGAGAATGAGGATATTCTATAAGAGCAGACACGGATAAACAGAACAGGAGGAACGTAAAGTGTCTGAAACTTAAAGAGCTATTTTTCTCAGCAATATGCTTTGGTTTCCATTCACAAAATTTTATTTCCTCCTCCAAAATCTCATCAGAATGGAACTGAGATAAAATCACAGGTTCACATCATCCATTTCCCAAGAGAGACAACACATCATGTAGGTCCCTCAGCAAGCCTTGCACGAATGGTTCTACTGTAATTGATTGTTCTTACTGGTACTGGAGATAAAATCTTCATCATCATCAATGCCTGATCCAGAAAAACTGGGGTATTTGTCTGTGTCATCTTCATTTTCCTCCTTTGGCTCCCAGCCTGTTGGGTTGGTATTTGATTCCGTACCTGTTGTGGTGACTTACATTAGTAGTTGAGCTGGCTACCAAGCAACCCATTTTACCAAGGAGGAAAGTCAGGCCTGGGTGGTATTATGGAGTTCCCAAGATTTGAAGAAGAAAGTGAAAGAGCAGGTTTGTATATCTGTAAACCCTCATCTCTGAAGCTAAACAATTGGCTGTGATTTCTACAACTCAATATTCTTTAAGGAGGCTAAGAATAACTACATGCAGCGCCTACCTGAGAAGTTAGAGAAAAATACGGTAAAACACAGGCCAAAACAAATTCCCCTTGCTTTCAGGTATCTTTCTTATTACATCTTTAGACTATTCTATTAAAGCTAAAAAGTCAGGACAAGAATAGGAAGGTTTTGTATATCCCCATTTGCTCTGTCAAGACACCTTCATTAATGCTCCAGTGTCAAATTTCTACTATTTTATAGCTACAATCATATACTTTAAACTCATTTTAAAATTCATTTTTCTAGTCTTACTTCTTATCGGGTTCATCAGTTATGTGAAATAAGGGGCTTTGTTTCGACATTTCTAGAAAGGTCCATGCAGTTTCTCAGTCTTTATCTTTCACCTGTGTCTCTAATGCAAGTAGAAGTAACACTGTTCATCCTCAATAAAAATTCCCATTGAGGAAAAGAGGTCAATTAGCAGAAATGTTCTTGCCATTTATTATTCAATCAAAAAGGTTCAAAGAGGATGATGACGGTGGACCTCAGCCCAGAGTTTGAGAATTTCTCACATTCAATTTTTGGATGCTGCTTTTAAAAAGAAAATGGAAACCTTTGACCTCTTCTCAGCAGTTACTGAAAAGGTGTCTTTTTCATTATTATTATTACAAAGTGCTCTTCTAACTTCTGAATGCAATTTAGGCTATCTAATGGGATCACCATTCGGTTTTCTTATTATTGGTGTCCAACCCAAGATTAAATCAATTGATAGAAATCTATATGTTGGTAGTTTTGCCTATGTTTTTTATATCCTTATAAAAAGTTTTGACTTTGCTAATTTGTATTCCCAGACAGTCTTTTAGAGTTGGAATGCTCTGTTATCACCAACATCTTGCCCCACTTCGTTAGTTCTTAATTAACTTTATCCTAGGCTATATCGATTCCTATAAAGTATAGAGAAGAAACCATGTATTAGTGATATTAAAAACAAACATAAAGATATCAGAGTTCATGATTCTTCCTAAACTGACACAAACATTTTTAGGACAGAATGACATTTAGACTTGAACCACATCCCATGGGTTAATGAGAATTATTAAGGGCTGTCAAACAGGCATATGATATACGGTATCTGTGTCTCATTACCAGGCATCTTCGTTGTTGTATGAAGATGACTCTTGGACTCTGATGGTTGAAAAAACCATGAAAACCAGTTCTGGGCTTCTTGCCTCTTGGGCGATGTGTCAGGCGTGGTCATCAAGGCTGTTGTAACCATGATTAAATTGATTGTTGAAAGGTTAATTATCAATTACTAAGAAATAGCATGGTAAATGCTCTCACTCTCTCCCTATCCAGAGAATCATCTATTCTTGACATAGGCAGTAGGAAGAAAGGAAGGAAGAAAAGAAGTTCTGTTTCTTTCAGGAGCCCAAACTGAAGTCCATAGAATGCCAGAGGTGGAGGAACCTTAAACTCAAGTGGTCCATGCTTTCATCTTAAGATGAAAAGCCAGTGCTAGATACTTGTCTGAAGTCCAGTTGGCAATGGAGACGTCACAAAAATTACATGAGAACTATCTAAAGTTTCAGTCCATATAAGGATTGAATATTTGTCTCTTTCCCCATGAGGCCAAGTTAAAACCAGTGGTGAGAATTTCAGATATAGAACACTCTTTTAAAAACTAGAATTAAAATATCAGATGATATTCTAAATAATTTAAGATTGAACTAAACAATTTAAGATCCTCTTCAAATCTGAAGCATTGTGATTTTAGTGGTCAATTCTTAGGAACCCAAGCCCTTTGATGTTCTTCACAATTGAAGGTGGCCAACCAATATCATCCCCAGGAGTTTAGGGTATGATATTCTGCCAGAAGTCGCAGGCTTATAATCCCATGAATCTCCAATGCAAGTGAGAATGGAACAGGAAGGGGGACACAGAAGAAGATGTCTTCCCACTTTTTCCCAAGGGGGGGTACACATACCCTAGGGACATTCCCCATAATCATTTTCATGTCCACACACTACTTTGCAGAAAAGAGCAGTCCATTTTGAGTTCCATTTTTTAAAAAATAGTACAATGTACCAAGAAAAACAGGAAGAAATGAAGGGACCCAATGACTCCACCAGTACCAAAGCAAGTCTTGATTTGAATATTCCAAAAGGCTGCCAATTACACCATCAATGATGCACATAGAAATAATAGGAAACCCAAAAAACCAGGATAAGTTTAAGCAGAGAAAGCTGAAGCCGTCAGTAAGTTTCCGAATACAACAATCAATGAAATTCCTTTTGCCTGCTGTCAAGAAAGCTGAGAACCAATCCAAGAAGAAAGAGAGCTGCAGAGCCCTTTCATTCACACTATGTCCTCTGAAGGTGTATCATGCATGTCAGGATAACAAACAACATTTCCTTATTCTGCCATCTCTTCCCTGCGCCCACCTCAGCATGGCATTAATCACTGTGGTGCGCTAACCACAGAAGAACATCAGCAGAGTTCCCTTACATGATGGTTTGTAGAGGAAGGATATGGTTTATCATGGTCTTACAAGGAGAGCAAATGTCTAAGACCACTTTCCCTTATGACAGCCTGTCTGCAGAGAGAATGCCTATTCAGAAATTACCTGTCAATACAAGTTAATAAATGAAGAAATCCCTATTACTTCCCGTTATTATAGACTGATTCCCTTTACCAACTCCCCAGGCAAAGCTGCCAAGTCAAAACAACTGAGAGCCAATGACCAAATACCCCCAGAGCTTACTTGTGACCCCTACACGCTGTTTAAAAGCAACAGGTCATTGCCATTCTTAAAACTTTTGTAAAAAGTTTTCAATGTCCGAAGGAATGAAAAAACTCCATGCTTCCTATTCATGGATCAGTCCTTCTCTCTTATTGATGTGATTGTTTGGTCAGTTGATGTCTTTCTAGAGGTCACCTTCTGAATGAGTCATAGTCACAGGAAAAAATCATCTGCCTCCGTGTTCATGTTGTCAAAATGAAAGTAGGGCATTTAGGAGACACTGGGTCCACAGGCCTCTGAGGCCACTGAATGGCATCAGAATCTGATGCCAGCACGAATGCTGTCTCTATATGATAATGAATACCCATCTCTAACCCTCACTAAAGACAGGTGACAAGCAAAAGATGATAGTTTACCTGCAGTTGATGTCGTTGTGGGCTCCTGAGTCTGTGTCGTGGATTGTGAATTACCAAACCAAAACCACATCCAGTTATTTTGTTTCTGAGTTGCTGCATGGCTGTTTGAGTGCACAGTTGAGGCAACTAGATTAATTATGAAAATATTATTTAGTGAGATTCCCCTGTCCTCTATAAAACCTGTACTCTCTGCCCTATATAGAGTATTTCTATTTATTATAGAATGAGGATTTAAAAAACGAAGTCAAGGTCCACTTTTATCTTTCCAGCCTCCTAATATCTCCCAGGATTGTAGGACTCAAAACAGCAGATTAGAGCATTGGTTCAATGCTTCTCAGTCTTCTACGCCAATTCCCTCAAGCCATGACCAGAGAAAACTGAAGCAGTGAACTAACTGCGGTGGACAGAGATTTGTTCTTCTCCCGATGGCATCTGTCATTCAAACATGATCTGGAGGTCTTCAGTGCGGCATAGCTTACAATGACTTCATCTTCGGAAGGTCTTTGAGGATGTCTGCATCTTTTCTGTCTGTTCGACGTCATCCCCAGATAGTCTGTGACAACTGGCATGTTAAAGCTTCACCCACACTCAAGTTAAACTTTATTGTTGGGCAAGAATTTTGGAGATAGTGCAAAGTTAAAATGTTGTCACTAGATGAAATTTTCTCCAGTATCTATTACTCTCCTACATAGAACTGATAAAAGAAAAGAATCATTGAACTCTATTCAAGTTAGAGAAAGGTTAATACAAACATTTGTTGATAAAAAAAAAACTTTCATCTGACTTTCAAGTTGGACTGTTTCCAGAATGTTCCTCCATAGAAACAAATGGCAAATTTCATTGAGATAAATTTCTGAATCAGCTCTAGCTTTGAAAAGAAAATGTTTTAAATCAAACAGTTCTCTGAAAACCTTTGGTCTTCTCAGACTGCAGGTAGTTCTTGCATACAATGGAGAACCTACTGGATTCCATGTGAACTCCAGTTCAGAACTGGGACATCACACACAACGAGTGTCAAAGATCACATTGGTGAGAGCAGAGGTAGAAGTTACTCACAATGGCCCAGTAAGATACCACAAGAGTCTACAGATTCCCCATTATCAGATATTGCACTAAAGATGCTTAGTTTCTGTCTCTCACCCTGAAGTACCCCAGGAAAAAAAAAGAGCTAACAAGAAATGGACATGCAGTAGACAACTTGACATCCTTTCTCTCTTCCTAAATGGAGTTGTGTGAGAGGAGACAATGAAAGAAATGTCAGCCTAGCCATCAGTTTCTGATTTGCCTCACCCAAGTAAGGTCATGTGAGACAGAAAACAAATTATTCATTTGACACCCAGAAGACAGGAAGTGGAGCTTTCCAAGGCAAGAGCCTATTTCCTAAATTAGTTTAGGCTTCTTGATTCCAGAGAATTCTAGAAGGCCAATAAGGACTGGTGACACACCCCCAGTCAGACTCTTCCAAAAATAATATTTATAATTAACAGTCAGTGGGAAACTCCAAATCGAAAGAGCCTGTTGTTCCTGCTAGTTCTCCCTGTTGCCACCCACTGAGCACCCTTGAGAAAGGAATGAGCTAGTTTGGCTAAGCCAAACACGGCTTCTTCCATGTCCTCAGCCACCCTAGCTCTTGACCTCTGCTCCCCTTGCACGCTAATCTGTGTCCACTCCCTCTCACTATGTCTCAACTCTCCACCCAACAGTGATAAGTGAGCTCCTGGGAAGCTCCTCTTTGGACTCAAAAAGCAGGATGCTACTCAGAAGGCTTATCCATGCCAACTTTGTCATACCACATGCTTTGTTCAAGTACCCCTACCCTGGTTGGGGAATTAGCCCCTCTTCCTCGCCTATTGAAAGGAACTAAGTTGTGTGCTCTGTTAAAATGAAAGCAAAATTCCCCTTTCCCTTGAAGTCTGATATACACTTTTGTTAAGCCTCACACACTCCTTTCCTTTGATTTCTGAGCTGGGATGTTGTATCCAGGAAGGTGGAGCCACCTCTGACCCCCATAAACTAGAGGGGTGTCTGGAACAGAGAAGCCACACAGTCTGGAGTGTGTGGATGAAAACTTCATGCACCCTGGCTTCTCTTTGATATCATCCTCTAATTTTAGCTACCATAGAGAAGAAATGACCTGGGAGGGTGTGGGATGCTTGAAGAGATATGCCTTGTGTACTTGTCCATGTGTGGAGGTCAGAGGATACTTTTTGACATAGGAGCTCTCCCTGAACCTGCAGCTCACTCGTTTGAGCTGTCAAGCTCAAGTTTTTATGTGGATGCTGGGGATCAAAACACCCAGGTCTTCATGCTGGCAAGGCAAGCACTTTACACAACGAGCATCTCTAAGACCCCAGAATCTGATGGGGGATTTTTTTGGACAGACTTCAAAGAATTTCCTGGGAATGACTGGAATTCTGCACCTGTTCACATCCCCCATTCCTCTCACTCAGCAACCTGATAACAGAAATTGAAAACATTGCTAATTTCCATCAGAGTTCTGGGGAGGCTCTCTGACATCTGAGTGACTAGGGGATTAAAAAGGGCCCTATCTTGAATATTCACAAGCCAGTATGCTGCTGCCAAACCGGGAATAAGTCAGAGTTCCACCCCTTGCAAGTTGCAGCCAGGAAATGAGAAAATGCACACCATACTAGGATACCTAGTGAAGACTTAGCTGCCCTTTTTGGTTTGAATAGTCCTCCACAGAAGGAGCCCAGTCAACTGAAACCCCATTCTAAAACAAACAACAGGGGAAGTACAGAGAGGGAAATGGAGGAGATAAGGAGCTCTGAGCACCTTTCCAACAGAGCCCAGCTGCACAAACCCAAAGTCCCCCAGCACAGTCACAGGTATAGCCTCCCCTGCTCTCACCACCACATGCCCGAAGAGTACTGGAATCTTCCCTAACAGAGTGCAGTCTAGAGCACCGCAGCTGGCGAAGGCACCCAGAAACCCCTCACACCACTGCGAGTTTGACCATGCTCCAGAGAATATATGGGCAACACAAATTGCATTTGATATATTTGTTCTTTTTGTTGTCGTTTTTGTTTTTCTTCTTTTTTGAGGGGAGATCAGAAGGGTGGGGGATGGACCTAGGAGGACTGGGAAGTGCGTGTTATTCGGGTACATTGTATGAAATTCCCAAATAATCAGTAAAAATATTATGCTTGTAAAAAGAAAACCCTTCACATTTGTTCCTTGGACCAAAACACAGGAATGGTTTAGAATAGGCTGGTTAAGGATTATGACTGGATAGTACACAATCAGAACCTTGAAAATAAATCAGATTAAAACATAGGGTTTTCAGGCAGGGCTGTAGAAGGAACTCTCGGGATGCTGTGCACACTCTGCAGCCATAACTTTAAAAGAATAGTCTTATGCATAGTGAAAAGCAACAAGAATGAACCAAGCAACAGCAAATATTCTTTTCATAAGAGGTCTGAGGCAATGCCCAGTCATCAGCAACAAGAGAAAAGAGGCACCTCCCTCAGGAAACCCTTCCAGTATGGCACACCTTATCCCAAGATAAGATGAACAAAAGCAAAGACGGAGGAAATGCGAAGAGCAGGAGTCAATGCACACCAACTAGGAGCATGGACAGGCACAGGGACCTGACTCTCAATGCCTAGGGACAGCAGAAAACACCTGGGTGTGCATCACTCAGAAGGGCCATTGGCATTCTGCCAAAGAGCTGCTATCGGAAAACCATGGCGATTCCCTTCTCCTTACTGGTGCTCGGGGTGCTCCTGGTGAAGTAGGATTCATCCTCGTCTCCAGTTGGGTGTTCAGTGGGAAGGGAAGTGTGGAAAATGTAGCCTCCTGAGGTGCTCTTCTCACTGGAAGATCCGCTGCTGACATCATCATCGATAGTATTTGAGGCGTCGATGTCTTCTTGGTGTGTCCTATACTCTCCTGTCTTGCTGTAGCGAGTGCCATCACGGTTGACAATAGCTGAAGGGAGACAAAAGGCACCATCAGAACTTCACAGCAGATAGATCTTGAGTACAGGAAAGACAGTGGGTTGTCGTGTGACATGACTTTGAGGCTACTTTCATTTGCTTTAAGAACATCTGTCTGTCTAGTGCTGAGATATACTGGATGAGGCGGAGATGAGGCAGAGAAAACTGAGGTACTAGGGACTCCCCACACTTGAACCTGAGCTTTGGATATCTCTAGACAAGGGAGCGGAACCCTGGGAGCTTCAGTTTCCTTATTAGTAAAGAAATGGCACTGCCTTCTAGATGGGGTCGTGATTAGTGTCCAGCACAGTAGTTAAAATAACTGGAGGCTCCATCCACGACACCTCCCCTGCCCTGTAGAGTCCCTTCTGAAATATGTATAAATTGTGTTGCTATTAATTCCATCCATCTCCAGAAAGAATCTGAAATAGAGTTGTATGACCTCCACAAAGAAGATAAATTTGTAGTCCATTATAAAGATTTTTTCTAAGGGGTAACTTTTGTCAGTTTAAGCGAACCCTTATTTCTGGGTAGAAAATAGATTTGTCTAAATATTACCAGAGATTCAACCATACTCAAGGAAATTCAACCTTAAAATTGGCAAATACACATACACACACACACATACATACACACACACACATGAATCATGAATCTTTGGTTTAATAAACAATTGACCAGAATGAACTAGTGGAAAAAGTACAAATTAATTTTTTATCCATTCTTAAAATGTATTTTTTTTTGCCTTGAGCCTCAACCATTTGCTATACAAGACTACAAGTATGTATTCTGTGGGAATATTTTCTGCTGAATGGTATGGGTGCTACCAAGGATTCCTTATTTTTCACTTGTCTAACTTGCTTAAATGAAACTGTTAGTAAAACCAGTATTGGGAAAAAAAACATTCAAAGGTCTCAATCATCGTGACAGTGACTGCAGAAAAAGATCTGAAAAAATTACTGACTGCTAAGGGATGCATTTTTCTGCTCAACTTCAAGCTAAGACAATTTAATTACCTTACTTTTTAAAAATGTATAGCTTATTTAATATTTGCTTGTGTGCCCCTGTATGAGCTTAGAGCACCATGTGTGTGCAGGAGCCCACACATGCTAGAAGAGGGAGTTTGATCTTGAACTGGAGTTGTAGGCAGCTGTGACAACCCTGTTGGGGCTGGACCTGAACCCAGGTTCTGTGCAAAAGCAGTCAGTGCTCTCAACACTGAGGCATCTTTCTAACCCCCAGATAATTTATAAAGAATGAGGCTTATTTTGCTTATGCTCAGTCTAGGCTGAAAAGTTCAGGAACACCACCCCAGTGTCTGCTTGGGATCTACTGAGGGTCTTCTTATTGTCTGCCATCGTACCGCAGAGAGCGTCATGTGGTAAGACAGCAAGCAAGCTTGCTTCTCCTCATCACCTTATAAAGCTACCAAAGTCATCAGGCCTCCCCTTCTCTACTCATCCAATACCAACCACTTCTCAAAGATCTCAACCCCAATTACTACAAATGTGTAAAATTGGGAGGTATGTTTCCAATACACAAAAGCTTGGGGTGGACATATTCAAACCATGGTATTGATCAAATTTATAGAAGCCTGGACTTTGGAGGAAATTTTCAGGAACTGTGGAACTGGGCATTTCTTAAGCATCTGATATGGGCCAGGCACACATGAGACACATTAGATTCACATAATAATTCTTACATGTTGTATCTTACACCTAAGAGAAAACTGAGCTCAGGAAGGGTTGTCGCTCTAATATCACATGTAGCTGTTAGGATGGGAAGCACCCTCTGGCTGCTACAGGGCACAGACCAAAGGAGAGGCTGGATTTCCACAGTCTAGGGATAGCTCATCCCACTACTACTGCCACTGTGTCTGCACACCCTGCTGGGGTCTGGGCCCAAGGAAGCAGAAATAAACCTTTTTCAACATCGTTCTTCTTTCCAATGAGAAGAGAAGAGAAGGTAGTTCTGGTGTTTTCCATCTTCTAAATTGGTCCACACAATTGTCTACAGATTATCTGAGGTGGGTGTGGTATAAATGATATTGAAACACATACCAGGAAGCTTGTGGCCTTCATAATCAAGTACTTTAGTTATATCAGTAAGAGAATTCCCATGTGGGTGTCTCCATCCCTCAGACTGCTTTAACCTTCTCTATTAGACAGAGCACAGCTCAGGTACACAGTCTTCGACAGCTTGAAGTTAAAAACTATTATTTACCTTGTCTTCCACTTAAATTGATTTTTAAGGTTACCTTCAACTTATGGCAAATGGTGTTAGTTCTCCATTTGCAATTTCTTTGGAAAACAAATGTATTCTATGTAGAAGAGAAAGATCAAGTAGCCAGTGGCGCTGTGGAGGACACGGACGGGTTCCCAGTGTGCGCCAGTGGTTTTCAGATGACTGATGTTTCAGGAGTGGGGCATAGGGTAAATCAGAGAACAGTTTCAAGGCATCATGGGAAAGGGGAATGGGTGTTGATCACAGCCATTATCCCCTTAGGGAAACAACTTAATATAATAGCTTATTTGGATTATAACAGTAGTAGATGAACACACCTCTCCCAAGAATGAGACAAATCATCCCAAACTAGAAGAGGTACATACTTATGGTCACTGGTCCGTCAAAGGAATTGGGCAGATCTGTGACAGATGTACAGTCTTCTCCAAGGGGCGCTGTGGGAAAGAACAAAAAAAGCATGAAATAAAAATTAATAATTTAAAAAACCCTCACAGCTATTATATTCTATTAGTCAGTTAGAATAGAGTTTGTCCTGAATAACTTTTCCTGAAACTTGATAAATCTATGAGGAACTTCTTTACCCTTTTTTAATGTGTTTTACAATCTTATTTAATGTCAAAAACTTACTATTCCCACCCCAGTAATATCTCTCATTAAGAAGCACACGTGTTCTAGGGCAAATGTGCTGACATCTGTAATCATGGAGCTGGGGAAAATAGACTGGGTTATACAAGGACAGTGGGAGACATGCATATATCTGGCTCGGTGGCAAGCCTGATGTTTCATGTTTAATTAGTAATAAGACAGACGTGGCCCCTATCCAATTAAGCATACTATTAAGGAGGATTATAAATATCTTTTCAGTTGAAAAAGATTTGTGTAATCATTGTGACTAAAGCTATAATGAAAGCAGGTACAGACTATCATGGAAAATCATTTGTAATCTCAGATAGCAATGGGATTATGGGAACTGTGGTGAACACACACAATTGACATGACTGTCAGAAGACTATGAAGATGCTCAAATATGTTATAAATTCATATGTTAGTTAAAATGATATAACTAATAAATACACCTGTTAACCAAAATATTTAGTAACCAACAAATCCCCAGTCACTTATTACAGGATTAATGGCTTCATTAATTTGGCTGGTATTTGTGAGTGCCTCCTCCCTGCTCAAGGCTTCACCACTAGGGATGGCCGCCTTTGTCATGGGCACTCATGCTGTCTTGGCAGTTATCATTTGGCTTCTTTTTTCCTGTCTTCCATTTATCTTTTACTCCCACTCCTTCCTTAGGATTCCATGCTATGGCTTGGGCTAACTGATCACCCCAGGTGTTTCTAGAAGCTTTCTGGCCAGTATTGCCTAACACCCTCAGAAGCCAGAAGCAATAATTCCTGATTTGTGTGTTATCCCTTAAATCTTAGACGCAGACAACAGCAATTTAACCACCAACCCAGTCATGCCCAGATGTTTTATTAGTGTGTATGGAGCTATTGAACTCCAGAGAGCTATAAAGTGGCATTGCTTTCACATAAAGGTTGGCTCCACTTGTGTACTATAGGGCAACCTGCTCTGTTTGTTTTCTGAGACTTAGGATGCTCTTACTCTCATAATCCTCCTGCCTGAACCTCCTAAGTGCCAGGCTTACAAGAATGCCGCCCTCACACCCAGCTGCACAACAGCTTTTATGGTGACAATGGCCACTTCAGCGTTAGATGACAATTTCTTAGGGTGCTTTCTCCTAAGCTGCTTTCTGGCAAAGAGAAAAGAAGAAAGAGATTGATGGGTGGGTGGGTGTAGACACACATGTATTGGAGGGACAGGGGCAGAAAACAGGCAGACAGCGGTCACAAGGAAGGCAGGTCTCAAGCACTTTCAAGTTCCCTGTCATATACTGTTGCCCACTCATAACGCAGGCAGAAATAGAAATTGGGCAAGCAGGTAGTGGCTGCTTCTAAATTACTAGAAACACCTTTTGCCAAATATAAAAAGACTGGTTGTTTATTGTTTGTTTGTTTGCTTGCTTGCTTGCTTGTTTTTTTCCAGTCAGTTCTTTGAAAGCAAAAGCTGCTGGCAGCTGTAGACAGCAGTAGGAGAGTGTGTTTTACGGAAAGTTTTCTTGTAAAAGTTTCTGTGAAAAGTTCATAAGGGGAACCTTTAAATGAGAAAGTTACCAATGGTGAAGTCAGTGCTCCATCCCTTCCCCAAACCTGTCACCATCATGTGTCACCTTTTTGTTTCTTCTTCATGCGCACTATGATCTAAAATTCTCTCGCTCATGTTACTCTCATATGAATCTCACGCCACCCACCTCCTGCTTTCCACCCTGCCACAGAGATGCATGGGCTCTACAAAGTGAGTAGTAAGTTCATCTGCTTGGCCCAGAACATTGTGTGAGAACAGAGAGACATTTAGCATCTCTTTGTCAAATGAGAGGAAAAGTGAGGAAAGGTCCCAGTTCTCCTAGAAATCACACCAAAGATGCTGTCGCCTAAAATGGTTCACAGCTATCAACAGGTCCAGAAGCCTGTGGATAAGCCTGGAGAGTGACGCCCTGAATAGTTATTAAAGTGTTGACTGATTCTTTCTAGGGGTCACTTAGCATTTGCAGGCCAAGTGAGAGAAGAAGAAAGCAGGCAAAATATGAGCCTGCTCCTATCCCTGATTCTAATGAATTTACAAGGTCACCACATTTATTTCTCTACCTCTTTATTTCTTAAAATATTCTTCAAAACACCTTATTTGAGAATGTAGCTATTGGAGAGATGGGGGGGGTACCTATTTTCTTTGTCTTAGGCTGAGCCAATCTGTTAGATGTTTCTGGTATTTGGATGTGGAGCATCCTCAGGAGTGGGCCTGTGAGTGTCTGGGAGCGAAGTTGTAATAAGCTGAGCATGTCAACAACACTGAGTCTAGTCTGTTAATGATGAGTGTGTGTTCCCATGGAACCTCTTCATGCTCCATTTCACCTAAAATTTCATACAGAAATTCAGTCTGTCCGGGATGCCAAGATGCATGGTGACCCAAATTTGCAGTTAACGTATTCATGCCCACACCACTCATGTGACCTCATTAGATGGCACTTCAGTCTCTTAAGCAATGCACTGCTGGGAGTCTCCCCAAGCACAGGAACTTGTTAAAGAACTTCTAAGTTGGGCTTCCCCGGGGCTGTATTCTTAGAAAATTTGGCTCCACTGGCTCCAAAGGGCTAAGATAATAATTATTTAGTCTAGGTGTCAGTCTCTGGATGCTGGCAGGAAGGGCGCTTCCTCTGGGGTTGGTACCTTATAGGTGTTCCTTGAGTAAATCTTCCAAACAGCTCTCAAATAAATGAGTGAATGGACAAATCATGAATGTAAAATCTGCTCCCTGACTCTGCCCTAAGAGGAGGATGAGACATCTTACTGAATCAAGCTTTAAAAGATGGGCTTGAGCCAGTCATCTTGTCCCTTCCCTAGAAGTCACCAGATTCATTTATGTTGGGCCTTAGCTACTGAGAGAGGGCGGGGAAAAATCACATAGCCTTTTCCTGGGGGCTGCTGTGCTTTTAATTGGGGGGCCACAGAAGTATGGGGTTTAAGCTTGTAGAAGTTACCTGCTATGGTATTGCTGGCTCTTCTCCCTGTTGCTAGTGTACGGGCTCCCTCCCCTGGGACCTCCAGGTTGCAGTCCTGAGCTAGGTATAATCTAAGATTCTTTCCAAGATGTTCTTGGCAGCATGCTGGAAGCCGCCAGGATCTTCACTTCCTGCCCTGACATCCAGGATGTGGACTGTACTTATCCTCAGCCACATTTATTCTTGCCCCCCTTTCTGCATTTTCTGTCTTACTGCTTCAAGAAGATTGTTAATTCCTTTGAGACAAGAAACACACTTTTTGGTTATTTCTCGCCCTCTATTGACTTAGCACAATAGTGTGTAGATACTATTAATAAATACTTATTGTCTTTGAACTTAAAGAAAAAGCATTAAAGCTTATCAACATGGAATCCATGTAGAAAAATAGAAAAAAATGAAACGTAGTATTATTTTTAAACTTTACTTCTTCTAACACAGTCATTTGAGGATGAAGCGGAGGGTTGGTATTTCTCCTGGTTTTTGACTGAACTAACACCTGCTTCTCTAAGGAGAAGAGAGTTCATCAACACTGGTGACCCCTGTGCTGGAAATGAACCCAAATTTGGGGATATCATGAAGAATAGGAAGAAAGCTACAGTAACTGTTTGCCTGGATCATTTTGATTCCTGACCATAAAGCAGTATGTGCTTTTGCTTGTTTCAATTAAATTTCTTAGAACCTTAACTCAAAACGACACCAGCTTGTAAAGCAGCCGAGGCAGTGTGGGAACACAGTCTTGTGATTTACTGTGTACTTTCACGGAACAGGCTTCAGCAGGAGAGCAAAAACAGAACCTAAAGACTGGGAGCAGCAGGCAGGATCCCACCAAACTGCATTGTTGCCACCTGTTCAACCCCTTCATTCCTGACCCCTTCTACAAAGATGGAAGAAGTTAAGCCAGGGCGCTCTTTGCCTACTTCCTATTTACCCATCTGAGCTTTGGTTCATTACATTCAGTATGGATAGTGTCCTGTATAGTATCAGGTGGACTTCCTCATTTTGATCCAACTCCAAGTGTATTCTTTCTCGTATGATAAAGAGAGGTAAACTTGCTGTGATTTTTCGCCATGTGTGTCTCCATGCCCCATATATACTTGGGAAAATTCACTGGGTTCATATACTGTATTTCCACTACTTGGCTTCAATACACCCCCTTCCCCCAAACTCTAGATTTCTCCTCTGAATCCCCATGTGTTCCTCAGTGCTTGTGAAACAATGGGTAGATGGCACGGGCACACTGGCACAGTCTAAGGACACTGATGTAATCTCCTGCTGCCCTCCATGCCTCCTGTTACCTTAAAAGCCCACACAGTTTTTATATCCCATCATGGTATTATACCAGCTGTGGTCTCATGGGGGTAAAGTCCTAGCCACTTTCCAGCCTATTAAACATCTTCCTTCGATGTCTAAGGAAAATTTAAAGTCCTGGAAGATATGACAAATTCACCTCAAAGTTTTTCCTTCCCTAACATATAGTTTCAACCCTTCAGGGGACTAGAAGATACAGTTTGAAAACTGAGACTTTTGATGGTTGGCATTTAAAACTTTGACATTTATGGTTTCAGTTCATCTCAAAAGACTTTGAATAATGTATAGTGCACAGAATTTTTTTATTTGTGTGTGGTGTGTGGTGGCTTGAATAGACTTGTAAGCATGACTTCTAAGCTCATGATTGGGAAAGTTTTCATAGACAAAGGAGGGAGCCCAGCGTCTCTGTTTTCATTTAGCTTTCTTACTCCTGGTGGCCTCAACCACTGCGTAAGGAATCTTTTCAAGAAGGCTAATGCTATCATATCCTCCTTGTTTTTTCACTAGCTCCATTTATAATAATATTCTCAGTCATTTAGCTTGCACCTCTAAACGATCAACAGATGGGTACCACTTTTCTGCAGAAATTGCTTCGATTTCTCAACCCACTGGAGGCTCTAGCCACCCCTCCGCTAAACCTATATAACTTCTTTGCCTGTAGCTCTATCCTCTGACTGGGCTTTTGCCACTTTGTATTCCCTGGTATTTGTTCAGTAGAGTTAAGATGCTCTTGTTGCCGACATCACATGGCCGTCTCATCTGCCAAGAGCTCCACTCCCTTGACTGTGGCTGGCCAAAACACTTCCTTGGATGCACCCTCCCTGTTCACCTCTCAAATGACAAGCATCCCTTGAGTTTGGACCTTCCTATGGTGCCTTTTTTCTTTAACACTCTCCAACCTTGTGTAAAAGAATTGATATTTAATTATTTATCATCAGCTTCCCAAGCCTGGCACGTTAGTACCATGGATACTAGAGTCTAGCTCTTCCTTCTATTGTAGAGACTCCTTTCGAGTGGAAGTTTCAGGAAGCTCCACCCATGCTTTGGCTGAACTACAATCAGTCAACCATGCTCCCACAGGCAGTCCAAAGACTATGCATGTAGAACTCACCTGAGGCATTGAAGCAATATGTGTCATAGTGGGAAGTATTGGATTGGAGGACATATACTCCTGTGTTGTTGGCTGCGCAGATGGCATTGGGGGTGATCCTCGGGATCACCACATTGTCTTCTATGAATCCATACCTGTCAAGGGAAAACATGAAGTTATTAACCTGCATGGCCGGGACCTCATTTCATAATATCTCATCAAATGGCATTTAATGTGCACAACACCTCCACGTATTCACCCCAAGGATGCTAAGGGTCCCAATAACCTAGTTCCATAAAATCCAAAATCACCAGCACAGGAAAGTGAAGATGGGCAAAGCTGACAGAGGCAAAGAGAGTTTGTTTAAGGACTGGGAGCTGGTGATCATTCTTGTTTTTAACCAAAAAGATTCATGAATAAACAAAATTGTTCCATATAAAATTTATGGCCAGCAATGTTATTAAAGGCATCAGGAAGCCTGGGTTCCAGAAGAAAAAACTACACTAGGAGATTTGACACTGAATTAACTTTATATTTTTCAAAAATGACATAAAATGAGCCAATCGCCTAAGATGGAAGTGGGTTAGTCTTCCTTTCAGTCTGCAATTCTAGAGCTGTCTTATTTTGTAACTCCTTTCTTTTCCTCCCCTTCTCCCTTGAGTCCCTCACTTCTTACTATGGCCAACATGAAGCCTGGCTCCTGTGCTGAGCACACCATATGTCTGACTTTGTGAGCAACCCAGACCCATGGAGACAAATTGGCCATCACTGAACTGAGAGGAATAGCAATTAGGGCAGCAAATGGCAGTGGGTCACTTAACAAAGTTCTTCAAGCCATACACCATCCACTCCTACACCTATCTGGGTGTTTCTGGGAGTCTGCTGGGACTGGAGGCCTTTTCAGACATAGTGCACATCACCACCATCTCAGTGGCCATCTAACACGAACACAAAATGCCTCAAAAACATGGCATGTGGGTTGAGAAAATGCTGCTCGAGAGAAAAGAGGTGGGGTGACAGCAAAAGAACAAAGAGGGAGATGCTAAATTTGGCAGGGTTTCAGAAATACAATGCAAGCTAAAATGCACCTTCTTTTAACTCCCACTGTTGGGGCAACAGCACAGCCTGCAGCACCCAGCAAGACCCATGGATATGAGAATGACTTGGAAGCTCCTAAGCTCAAAGTCTCTCATTATGTTGGTGTTGCAATGGAAGCTGGGTGACAAATTCCTCATCCAAACTGACAGGCTGATTTCCCCAGTCTCCTTAGCCCAGAGGTGGGAGGGCACACAATTAAATAGCAAGAAATTCCCATGGACCTGAGAATTGTCCCTAATCAGGGCAGGGCAGACAAGACAGAAGTCCCTGCTGAGGCTTTGTCCCAGCCTGTGAGACCATGCTTTCTGACTTTTGGCAGATATCTGATTCCATAGCTACCTGAGGGAAATTATGAAATTGAGTTTTGAAACACTTAATACCAGTATGGGTACAATGACAGATTTGAGAGTTTTCTGCAGCAGAAGTTTATCTTCATATTTTTTCTAAATAATACTTGACAAGGAAACTACTCTTCATCCTGCCCTCCTGCATCATATTGACAAATATGTATGAATAATACATATATATACCATATACATATATTATACATATATAAAATAAATATTCCAGAATTGAATACATTCTTATATTCTCTTGGTGAGTTATTGTGAATTTTCACCACATGACAGTTTTATATGTATGTACTATACATGAGTTGGGGCATTGAAATTTCTATACATGTACATGACATGAATGAGTGACTGTCCATAAGGAGGACAGTCCTCTTGTAAGCTGTATGATTTGTTACTTAAACTGGTTTAATAAAATACTGATTAGCCAATAGCCAGGAAGGAAGTATAGGTGGGGCAACCAAACTAAAGATAGTGGAAAGGAGAAGGGTGGAGAGTCAGGAGACTCCAGCAGACACACAGAGAGAAAGATGAGCACATAGTACTGAGAAAAGGTACCACCACATGGCAGAGTGTAAGTAAGGAATATGGGTTAGCTTTAAGTGTAAGAGATAGTTAATAACAATAAGCCTGAGCTATTGGTCGAGCGTTTATAAATAATACTAAGCCACTGTGTGGTAATTTGAGAAGCAGTTGCTGGGTATTTGGGATCAAGCAGCTCTGAGAGAGGAAACTTTCACCAACAGAGAAAAGACATATTTAGCCAGTCCTTGCATTCTCCCCTTACTTATCCTTTGCGAGGGCTTAGTTGTTATGCTCAGACTGATCACAAACAAACTGAGACTCCTCTACCTACAATCGATGTGATCGGTGACAAGCTTTAAGGCTCTGTTGCTTCATCTATAAAAAGTCTTAGTAATAAACAGAGAAGTTAAAGGATTAAGATCTAGGATGTTCCCATCAGCTCGGGATTCTGTATTCATTCCTCTGGCTCTCAATAGATGAGAAGTCTTTGTGTTTCACAAGTACATCTTAACTGCATTTCACAATCATAGGCCAGCTTTCTGAAAGCACTTTCTTAGCCCTGTGACCTAATCAGGGCCTCATTTTAAAATATAGCCTTGGGGCTTGAATAGATGGTTTTGCTAACCAGCCATCTTTCATGAAGGTCATGGGTCAGGTTCTGTAGCTCCAGAGCTATCATTCATCCTTTACCATTCTCCTAAGACTTAGCTCTGAACCCTTAGAGACAGATGTCCAGCTGGTGCTACTCAAAATAATGAAAACATTCTCTATATAATCTGTGACATTTGATAGGGCAGCTACCAGATAAGTGAAACATAGCTAGCGCCATCAAAGAGCTCATTTTCATATAACCTAATTTCAATGAACTTAAATGTAACTCACCACATGTGGTTAATAGTTACTGTATTAGACAGAGCAAGAGTCTCAGGGACCATTCAGGATGTGGGTGCCTGAGTCTGTAACTAAGGGCCAGGGATAGATGCAATTAACTTCCATTTAACAGCTTCCTTGAAGAGGGCTGCAGCTAGACTTTCTAAAAACATTTTGTTTGCATGTGTGTGCATGTGTGCGAGCACTGGAGAGGCAAGAGAACCATACTGCTTAAGCTGGAGACTGAGGTAGGGATTTAGAGCACATATGAAGATTACTCAGATCTTCTAGTGAAATCAAACCACACCAACCACTTGACTGAGAGTGTAACCAAGATCCCATTCACACATGCCACTGGCCACAAAAACAAAAAATGCATAGGCAGCCCCTGCCTCTTACGATTATTGTGGAACAAAATGATTTGAGGAAGGTCCACTGGGGCCTTGGGTACCTTGAAGAAAACTTCTCAAGTCTTCTGATAACAGCTTATTTTAATGTAATCTAGCTTTAAAACTTCCATATACTTTTACTTACTTTGTCAAATCATAGCAACACAGAAGACAGCCTAAAAGCTCACAGAGGGGGGTTGAAGAACGTGCCTTGTGTCAAGTCTGCACAGCTAAGACTCTGCCAGCTACCTATTTATTTTAAACACTGTTATTTGGCTCGCGTTTTCTTGTGGTTCCGACAATGATGCTGAATGTTTCTTCAAAGCCAGAGGAGTGCTACAGGAGCACATTAGGCAAGAGGGTTGCAACTGATATGACCCTCATGGCTGACCCTGACTCCCCCCTCCCCCACGAGTGAGCGCATGATTCGCTAAGGTGTCTTCTTAAGCTGATTTGAAATTCCAGTTGTCATACCGGTTTCAGGTTGTCTTGGTCAAATTAATAGGTAGGGCTACCTCTTTAGGCAAGAACCCATTCAACTGTCAGAAAGGAGCCTCCCAGCTGTAAGCCCTGCCCCTCCCCAATGGACTGTCCCCAGAGAGGGTGCTGGTCTCTTACCTGCAAGTTTCAAACCCTGTATCCAGAGCCTTCAACATCTGATCCATGGTGGGCAGGGTGCTGTTGAAAGCTTGGCAGAGGTCAGCTGCCTCAGTCCGTGAGATGCTGTAGCGGCCATTTTTCTCCACGTGGAATACACCTGCAAAGCGGCAGGTTATATTCAGATCTGTGGGATCAAACGGAAATGTTAGACTCTTTTGCATGAAAAGTTTGCACAAAACTAGATCAATGGTAAGAAGTGCTTATAAGTGAAGGCATTAAAAGAGACAAACAAGAAAAAAAAAAGTCAAACAGCAGGTTGGGTGATGGCTCAGCCAGTAAAGTGCTTGCTTTGCAAGCATGAGAACCTGAGTTTAATCCCCCCAAATCCACATATAAAAGGCTGGCTATTGTGGCCAGCATTTGTAATGCTAGGGCTGGATTGACAGGTAGATCCCTTGGGCTCACTGCCCAGCCAGCTTAGATGCCTTGATAAGTTCAGGGCCTATGAGAGACCTTGTGTCTACAAACAAGGTGGATGACACCTGAGGAATTACAGTCAGTATTTTCTTCTTGTCTCAACATGCATGTGCACATGTGTGAACAGGCCAATAAATGTGAACGCACACACACATGCACACCCATGAAAGCCAAAGAACTGCACATGGCATCTCATACTTGAAATCCCAGCTCTTGGGAAGCTGAGGTAAGAGAATCACCTAAGTTCAAGGCCAGCCACAGCTACAATGTACCCTTACCTCAACAACATCAACAAAAATCCAAATAGACATCTCTACTGATGCAGCCTTCAGAATTCACTCTGGCTTTCCAAAGAAACATCAAGCTTAAATCTGAGACAAGGCAGCATAAAGGACCGCCATCCTTAAAGAATCTCCATCAACGAAGAACTCATGAGAAACTGACCAAATCCAGGGGAGTTATGAAGGAACACATGTCAACTACTAAGAAAACTACCCCCACACACACTAGTATTGCATATACAGTTCTGTATTTGGGACTCTGTTCCACACTTATACTGTGAGCACACTTCCGCAATCAACTGGTGTTGCTCCTTACCTTATCTCTTCTAACACTATATACTCAGCTGCACCCAGAGCAAACTTCCTTCTGGTCAAGAGCAATGCGATCAGGCTGTGGCCTCCCTCTCTCTCCAGTCTGGGAGTTGCCGGCACTGCTCCAACCCCAGAGTTTTCCCTGGGCTCCATCCCACACTCTGAGCTACTCCAGACCTGAGACCACACACCTGCCTTCTTTCCTATGTGGAACACTCTGTCCTTAGAGTCACACGAATGGTTCCCTTTTCTTCTGAATTGTCATTCCACCATGTTTTCTCTCAGCAGTGCCCGAGATACCAGGCTAGGATTTAAAACTCAGGTCTGGAGTCACAGCGAAGTGGCCTTAACCCAGATCTGGACCCTCCAAAGTTCAAATCGCCTTCCAACAACAACAAAAAATTGAAACTGGAGAAGGGAATTGCTGAAGGAAGTGACTGGACCGTTTCTCTCTAGAACCACAGGCTCTTCCTGATCCAAACTTTGTTCTACATTTTGGAGTGGGCTGTGGTGGGAGAGGGGGTTTTAACCCCCCTGAATTGTCTTTTGGTATCTTGAACCTTTGGGGTTCTGTGTTGCATAATTGTCACCAGTGCCCTAAAAGGTAAGCTCTGCATGTATGTTTGAATGCTAAGAATCAGAAGCTGAGAAGGAATGAAGCAACTTCCACAGGTCCTCAGCTTTTAGAAGGCTGAAGTAGGAACTCCTCTCAGATGGATTGACCTCCCTCAAAGAGGGGTTTGAAGCAGTCTTCCAACGTGCCAAAGGTTTAAAACAGGAGAGAGGCTCACCTAAACCACTGCTTCATGATGACAAAAGAGGGCCTATTATTATAAAGTATGGTTATTACAGGTGCCAGCTGCCTTCTCCTAGAGCAGGAAGCAGATTCCGGACACGACAAGGCAGTGTCAGACAGATGCAAAACAAAGAATTGAGAAGTCACCCTGGAGAAGGCCCCGGCCACTGCCTGGAGGGGGGCAGTTGCGGTGAAGATGCTCTGTGCAGCTAATTCCTTATCTAAAGGGCTCAGCGCCCTCACAGAAGCCACTCATGCAGCTCTTGGCTGATGAAGCAATGCACAGACACAGGAAGGAAATGCACAAGCTCCCCTTGAAATGTTATTTATTTTTACTGACATTTGCAGCTCGGTCTCAGCTGGCCAGTTTCACAAAGGGACCCTGTCACTCAGGGAGACAGCCCTTCCAGGCCTCTCCTGATCCCGCATACAAAAGGAGAGAGAAGTATCTCAATGGGCTTCTTGCAGGTGAGGCTGCTGGGGCAACTTCAGTCAGATGCCACCTGCCTGCTCCTGGCCCAGGTGGCTGCTGTCAACTCCAAGGTTAAAAATAAAGGCTGAGGCTTGGACAATGGTCTGGAGATGAGCAGCAGTTTCTTTCTTATGAAAATCGATTCTAGCTCGCCACCTGGCCAACGGGATATGCAAATTCAAGAGAAACCAATGCAAGCGGAGACTTTTGAGTAAAATCCCTTGAGTTCCATGGGCAGTAACCGATGTTACTGTAGAGACTGTGTGTCCACACAGGATGGTTATTCAGTAAGTGTGCCTGAAACTGCCTGTGTGTGTGCGTGGGCCATCAAGGACAGTGCAAGACAGAAAAACTCAGCCTTCATCTTTCTAGCTTAGCCCGATATACTACAGGCATCTGAAACGGTTACTGGGCGAGTGAGACATTCTCAGGAAATATGAAGTACAGGTTTCTGTTTGTTTTAATCTTGTGAGGAGGAATCCGCTCCTTACCCCAATGGCACCTGGACCATTAAGAATCACGAGGATGATGCCCCAGACTTTCAGATCAACTGTCACTTGAGTTGTTGATAATCAATCCCTCATCTTTGGATCACTCTGGCCATCAAATGGGCCAGATCAGGTCTGTGTATCATCTAATCCCTAGCAATTTATGAAGACATTCTAACTCTCTTCCTTATATTTACATAAAGCTTTTTTTAATTTTTTTACCCCAAAGGGTATTAACACTACCAAGCACAATAGCAGTAGTAAATTCTTCTGTAGATGTCAGGCACTCTTATAAGCATTTTACAAGTGTTAACTAATCATCTCCTTAAAACAACTCTAGGGTAATATTAATCATCACTCTCCAGATAGAAAAACTGAGGCATGGAGAAGAGAAACTATACAAACTTGCCCGAGGTCACGGAGCTGCAGTGGTAGGACAGATATTCAAACCCACCCAGTCTGGGCTCCTAGGACCTTCTTCTCCTGGCAGGATAGGTAACTCACCTGGCTTCCTTATCCTGCAAACGCTATTCCCAAGCTTCATGAGAGCAAGGTGAGATAGAAGTAGCAGAGACCACAGAACATCTCTAGCAGAGCTCACGTAGTGATGGGCCAAGCTCCAAGCAGGGAGCAAGAACCTCAGAGTCTCTATCTGCAGTTGGTTACTCAGAAACAAAAGTCTCTAGGATCTGGGAGTCACTCTGACTTGCAAGGCAAACATTAGAGCTTGGAAGATAACTCAATCCGTATAAAACTTACTGAACCAGGCATGAGGTCCTGTAAGAAAGACAGCTGGGTGGTGTGCTCTTGGAAACCAGTACTGGGAAATCAGACACAGGCTGATGCCCACGCCTTACTGGAAAGCTAGCCTACCAGTCAAGGTGAGCTCCAGGTCAGGGAGAGACACTGTCTCAAAGAAAAAAGTCTCAGTAATGAACGATATGTTGTCTTCTGTCCTCTACATGTGTGCAAACACCTGAACACCTACATATGTGCACCCATATGTATACATTCTCATGTAAGGGAACACACATGCCACACATGTACACATGAAGGAACTACTATTAAATGGCAACCGCACCTCTCAAGCAAGCCCTTCCTTATGAAGATCCATTAACAATGCTTCCTGCTGAGCCCTTTGGTCTCCAATACATCTCTTTTATCTGAGTGACTTGAACTGCTAGAAACCCCTCCCTTTGAGAGACAGAATGGGCTCAGGGAAAGATGTTGACCGAGGCTACTTTCTGATCCAGGAAATCATGCTGCTCCTTTAGAGCACTCGTTATGGCAGGCTGTGAGCAGGGCAGTGGCGTCCCCAGGCCCATCATTCAAGAGTCTGGTTTGCCTGTCCTCCTCAGAAAGACCAGAAAAAGAAACCGCATGAGGGTCTCCATGGGCACATGGGAAAGGCAATTGCTTGGCCTAGCTCTGATCTTCCCAGCCTTTGCCTCTTTGCAGGTGGCACGGTTAAGTGGCTGCTAAACTTCTCTTGATGCTCAGCCTTCTTGAAGTGATCACAGCAACAACCTGCTAGAGTCTGCAGAACTCACTAAATGAAACTGGGTAGAAATGGAGCTTCTAATAATTAAAGTTGTGTGCATCGCACTCTTGTTAACCACCTTAGAAACTTTGCCAACACACTGGCAAAGTCATTTTCAATAATTGTATTGTTTTGAAATTAAAATATAATTATATAATTTCCCCCTTGCATCTCTACATCTCTCC
Organism: Bramus lutescens; assembly: GCA_001685075.1. Classification (NCBI taxonomy): domain Eukaryota; kingdom Metazoa; phylum Chordata; class Mammalia; order Rodentia; family Cricetidae; genus Bramus; species Bramus lutescens. The sequence goes on from LOEQ01003390.1 coordinate 108,032, forward strand.
AAACTCTCCCATATCATCCTTGCTCCTTCTCAAGGCCTTTTAACACACTCTTTCTCTGTCTCTGTCTCCATCTCTGTCTCTCTCTCTCTGTCTCTCTCTCTCTNTATATATATATATATCCTGTTCAATACTTTTAATGTTACTTGTAAGTATATGATTTCAGGGCTGACCACTTAATATTAGATAACCAATTAGGGTACTCATTCCTGGGGAAGAGTCTGATAAATCCATTTCCGACATGAAGAAACCAAAGTACAAAGTGGTGTCCAAAGCTGTCCAAATGGAAGGGTCAGACTTCGAGCCTGATGTAGACTAGATTAAAAGTCACTCTCAGAAAAGCCACAACTGACCGATGGCACTGTCTACCTTATCTTTAGTTTTCCCTACGCCTTTCAGATCAAGAAAGACAGATTTCATTAGGGACATTTTCTAGTGATTTAACACTTTGCTTACACTGTAGAGTAAGGGAGAAATGGGTTCTTCCTACACCCAGTCATTCCCTAAGTGGGAGAAAATCATAACGTCATCTGAAAGGGAGCCACTATGTAATTTCCACTCAAGTTTCCATTATGTGCTTCTTCCCAAACTTGCTTGAGAGGTAAGTGGGGGTGGTTCCTGCTCTAGAAGGCAGGTAGACTCCCCACATCTGCTAAGATATCAGGCTTTGCTGAGAATTCTCTACTGGCCACTAGAATGGTTGAACCTGGAGCTTTGTTTCTATGAACGCTCGCTGTTTTTCAAGAAAGAAACTGTTTCCAAGGACTGCTTGGGATTTTGTAACTAACTTTATCTGTCTACACAATGAAGTCAGCATCTCTGCAATGGGCGCATATATATTCATATTCACACAGGTTTAGGCAACCATTTATAAAGCTAGACCCCCTAAAAGTGGACAGCTATATATCCCACAAGAAGGCCACCAGAAGACACTCACGAACATATTGTGCCCAATAGAGGTGGATAGTTTTCCAAACCTCTTCTCCAGATGACCCCAAAAGAATGCTAGCTTGCCTGCACGAGCCAATCTCCTGCCTGTCCTCTTTCTGCCATCTCCCCATGAGTTCTGAAGCAGAATTCGATATTTTACTGTTGATTTGGCTCACAGTAGGCTGTGTGTGAAGAGAACTTGCTGTCTTAGTGATAGTAGAAATAGAAGGCAGGCCAGTTCCTGCAACTCGGTGACTTGCCCAATCCCATGGTCAACTTATCACAGATTGTGAGAACACCAGGAAGCAAAGACAGCACCTATTCTGGGTAATGTTTCGGTTTTTAGGATTTTACAGCTAATAATTCATTATTCTCATGACAGTCCTATGTAATGGACAACTTTATTAACCTCGTTTTACATCTGAATTGACTAATACATTGAGATGTCTTAAGGAACTGGTTGGGGCAGGCACAGGCTGTACAGTCAGGCTGATCCTGTTACAGTGTTAAACAGTAGCTAGACATGGAAAGGGTTCAAACACCATCAGAATCTCATTGGCTGTCCACATGCTTTTGAAAGCGTGGAGAGGCAATCATTAAACAAGTCCTAGAGAGGAGACTAAGGCTTAATGGAGATGATTTTAGGGTGAGAGTCTCCTTCACTCTCGCAGGAAGGGCAAAAGCTTCACCCCACTTTAATGCAAAATCCCCTTGCTATGGGAACTGCTACCCACTCTTGGGATACTCTTGGGGACTGGAACAGTCCGGTCCCAGCAGCAGTTTCAGTTTTCTGTCCTTTACATCCCAAGTGCTCCAGCCATGGCTAGGCAGAGCTAGTGAGAAGAGCGGACATTCAGGATTGGCTCACAGCTGGGTCCACCACAGCAGAGTATGCTTGTGACCTTCTGAGATGGCTACTGGCCATCCCAAAGGTCTACACTGACCAAGTATACGCTCTAGACTGATCCAGCTGTAACCTGACACCCTGGATTGATGGACCTCAACAAGATGGTTCACCTAGGAGACAGCCATCCTCTTGGGCAGTGAGTGGCAGCCCGAAGAACTGGTGAGACCGTCACATGGTACTCACTTTCATCACAGTGTTCGTTATTGAAAAGCCAAGGCTCAACTATTGCCCTCGGGTTTGCAGACTTGCGCAGAAGATGATGCAATTCATGAGCCTAACTGAGCTGATTCTGGTCAGAAGCAGGGAGGAAAAGTGACAAGTTTAGAAAAAAAATACTGGTAATTAGATCATCCATGAGTAGGGTAGGACAGTGCAGAGCCTTAAACAAAATATCTGTGAGGAAAGAGAAACTTAAGTCTAGAGTGACTGAACATGGTTCCCTAGACCATTATGAGGCCAGGACAACCTCAGGGGACATTAACTGCAGAATCCTGACTTCTGCTACAGTGATTCTGCCTCAGTGTTTTTCATAAAAGGTATGAGCGAGTTGTTCCCAATAAATCCCTAACTCATGGTCATGAAGCATCATCCTGAGGCACATCATGAACAAGTCATTCTTCTTTCCACCCATTTGACGTCTTGGAAGCCCAGAGCTTCCATCTGAGAGCCTTTCAAGCTGTGTAGCCCCTGCTTCATCAGACCTGCTGGTGCAGAAGAAGGCTGGCAGCCTTCCCATGGTCCCCATGTGATGGGTGCCTAATGAAAGAGCATATTGTTCAACATCCACTTCCAAACTAGGCTAAAATCCTTGTCAGTAGCTGGACTGCCTTTGGCTGGCCACTGGCAGACCATGGACTGCTAGTGACTCAGTCTCTCCGGGAATTGCCCCCAAGGCAGGTGAGGGTTTAATGAGGAGAGAAAACAGTCATGCACAATCATACGGAGAGAGGGAATTTCCTCCAGAACTTGTCCTGGGGTGCTTTTAACTGAGCTAGCTATTCATCTCTTGGCACTTAGAGAGGAAAGGCACCCCAATGTCTGGGGGCCTTACTGACAGTAAGGAACAGGGAGTTCATCATGAGTCAATGGGACTCTATGAAAGAACAACCCTCTCAGAAGCTGTCACCCTGGTCACTTCTGCCAAGTCTTCCAAACAGCAGAGCCATTGCATTGTCTAGAAATATCTTGAGTAGTTTTCAGAATTTATGGAGAAGCCTTCTTCTTGCCTTTTGCTTTTGGGGACATGGCAATGAGAACCTGCTGAAAAGCCCACCCCTTCTCTTAGGTCCAACAGGGTGTTTGCCCCTTGGTATTACATCACTACATAAGAGTTCTGTAAAGCCAAGTTGTCCCTGGGGAACAAGCCTCCAGGAAGATAGATGAGAGCAAGAAACCACAGTGCATACCCTTATATGTTGCCATGGCAACCAGGAAGTCCACTGGCCCCAACACCTTTGTTTTTTTCTCTTTTGGATCTTATTGATTTAGCAGATTGACTCGCACAAACCCAGGATGTGGTAAGCGAATTGACAAAGCATCAGAAACCCACACAGGGTTTTTCCTGCTGCAGTTAGCGAAAGAAAAAAATGATAGCTCCACTTTGTCTTGCAATTACATTGTTTCTGGGCAGCCGTAATTGCTTCTACATCATCTAATTAGAGTATAGTTTGTGCTCAAGTCTAGAAGCAGCACTTTAAGAGAAGGGTAGGTAGCTCAGGAGAGGCACCTTAGCTGTAACTTGCTAGTTTCTGCACTTCAGAAGAGATCAGCAGAGTCCTGACATGGTGATATGCCAGAACCTCCATCTAGGAGCAGGATGCACTGGTCACACCCAAATTCTGATCATTACAAGCTATGTGACCTTGAAAAACTCACAACAGGGATACATCTAGTCTTCCTCCCTCCTGGGATAAGATAAGAATATGCTCAAAAGACCTTGTATATATTTTCACGGAAATGGCTTTATGTAATCTAGCACCAGGTACAATGACTTCATGCCAATTTGAAAGCCTTCTAAAATAAGAATATACATCATAAATACTAACTAAATAGTATAATCATTGGGAATCTCAAATTTAAATAAAATAGATAGCATAAAACTAGAATATCCTTGGGGTTTGCAAGATAAAAGGGCTCAGAGTATGGGTGTATACACCTGAGACACACTCAAATCTCAGAAATGTTTTCAAAATTCTCACAGGAGTGAAGACATGTTTTGGTGTTACTCTCTGCAGAACAGAATGTATCAAAGTACTTGAGACTTTTATCTTCTTGTCACGTTGGAATTTATCTTACCCAATATGCAATATCAAAAACAGTCCTGTGAAGTCTGGAGGGGAGTGCTATGCACCCATTTTACAGATGAAAAATTTAAGGAATGAGAGATGCAGGGAAAGTTTGAGAACATATAAAAGTTGTCTCATGTCACCTGGGTCTACTGGTTTCTGTTGACTTTGCTTTGGGTTGACATCAGCCCAAGGAGGGGATGACCACAGCAGTCATAGAGAACAGTTCAGCTTCTTCCCCTGACTTCCATGATGCATTGGTAAAAATCATGACAGATGAGACAAATAAAAATATAGTTGCTTGAGGAAGAGGCAAAATGAGTGCTTTGAGAGAAACCTAGAGCCTGAATCTACCTGCTGTTCATCAGTACCCAGACCAGTACCCAGGCTACCCCATCAGTGACCCTGGCACTCTCAAAATCCCCTAAAGAAATATCTAAACCAGTCTGAAAATTCTGTGGTAAAAACCAGTCATTAAACGGTAATCACTGTTTGGTCAGTCTTAACATGAAGCGTGCTAGGAAAATGGGTTACCCCACATGATGTCTGGGGAAACAGACAATGAGCATGTAACACAAGGTCCTGAAGCTCCAATTTTATGGGTTGTCCCACATAAACTACACCATGCAAAAATGCCTTAGAAATAATAGGCCTAGTATTGGATCACTTTTGTATTTCTCCCTTTGGATCAAACATAAAAATACCTTGTAACTTACTGTCCTCCACAGAGACCCCATGAATTGACCTTGCAGAGAGGAAATATCAAAATCAGAACTTCCAGGATATTTTTCCATGACTGTAACTACATTAAAAGTGGGCCTAACAAAATTTCAAGACTCAGTAACTGAAGTAAGGCTTATTATCCTTCTAGGTGGAGTCACCTAGGAGGGACATGAAAGGCCATCGCCAGTTCCTGCGAAGCTCAGCTACAGTGTACAGCTACAGTTGAGGATAGTTTCTATTTTGATTTTCTTTCCTTTTTCTGTCTCATTTACCCTCTTTTCGAGTGAGAGTCAGAGATTCCAGACTGCCGAGAGCTGCTACTCTGTGGGGAAATGGTAGCCCAGATGCCCTAAAGATTCTCCATCATGTGACTTTTTGAGCAGCCTCTGGAAGTTAAATGAATGACCTTCCTCATCTGCGAGGCAAGGGAGACACAACTAGTCCCCACATCTTATGAAAGTGGCAAAAACTCGAAGCCACACTAGCAAGCCGAGACTTAGTTTGTGAAAGCCACAGCCTGTCTGCTGCTCACTCTACAGACACCTCTGTGTGCACACAGGCTGCTCTGTGCCAAGATGTTTTAAATATGGGCTAAAGGATTCCCAGGATTAGGACTTTTCCAATCACCCAATAAACTGAGAGGCTGTAATTCACACCTCTTCCTGCGCTTTCAACCTGTGAAACTGCATTTGTAACAGCAAGGCCAGCCTCAAATGGCAAGCTCCCAGAATTCATTTCTAACACACATTTACATCCAAGTCAAGTCACAGGGTTTGGACAAGAAGCTTGAGCACTTGTTATGTGTCCACACCAAGTGGGCCAAACATAACTTCCCGCTATTAAGGAAGATGGCTCATACAAAGGCCCACAGGCCTAGAAACACAGGAAGATACAAAGAACCCCTCGATCAATTTGTCAAAAGAAAATGTGTTGATTTCCCTCAAAATAAATGGCCATTCAATATGACAAGAGAGCACACCTGCCAAAGGACTCTTCTTTTACTACAGAGAGCTCTGGAAAGCTCCAGGTGGGAACAAATTGCCACTTGGGATGAAATCTGTACGTCCCAAAGCACAAGTCATCCTATAATAAGGGTATGGTGAAGGGTGCTGACTCACAAGACCAGCCGTTAAATATGGATGTATGTGCCAGCTAGGATCCTGAGTGCAGAAGACAAGGACAAATCCCTGCCATCAAAGTTTACGTGAGAAAACAGCCACCAACCTATGAATGAGGCAGCTTTAGGTACCAATAGTGCCACAGAGAAAACAAAAGTGGGCGTTGTATGACTCCATTGTGGGGCTGCAATGGCAAGTAATCATGAGGTCTTAAGTTCAGTCTCCTAGGAAACCGTGGATTCTTTATTTGTTTGTTTGTTTATTGATTTGGATGGGATCTGACACCTGGAGTGATGTCTAATCTCCATTGTCAACTTGCCTGGATTGGGAATCACCTTGGAGATATGCTCCTGGGGATATCTGGGAGGTTTTTCCAGACCTTCACTGAGGAAGGAAGGCCCACCCTGATTTTGGCTGGCACCATCCCATGGGCTGGGGCTCAGGAGTGAATGCAAAGAGTGAAAGAAATGCCAGAATTCCCCGTGCCCTGATTCCCAGTTTTCCCAAATGTGAGGAGTCCCAGCTGCATGCTCCAGGCCACCACGAACTCCACATGCTTGCCCTGTCAGAGTAGACTGTACTCTAACCGCAAGCCAAAAGAAGTTCTCTTTCCCTCAACGTCCTTTCAGTCACAGCCATGAGAAATATAAACAACACACTTGACAAAAGGAAATCTCTCTCCTTACCCATCCCCAGACTGAATTAAATTTGGAATTCATCTTGGCCTTCCAGAGTTCAAAAGGAGCTGCGCCTAGAATCTGGACTCTGTGGTGTAGACAAGAGAGAATTGGAAGGTAAGCATAAGACAACCGAAAGCCCCAGCTCTGAGAGCAAGAGCTCCATCTGGATCATAAGCTGCTTACAGGATTGGGGCAGGTATGGCTGTATCTGTCCCTTGTAGAGCTTAGTCAGAAATCCAAGGCAATTCAGGGTTCCAGAGTGGCCTAGCAGTGTGACTCTGATATCTGTGCCAGTTTTCCTTTAACCCCTGGTACTTGAAAATGGCAGGGTTTAACCCCATGAAGTGTAAGCTCCTAACAGACCACAGATCATTGTCCTGAAGTGGGGCCCTCCTCTCAGCTACAGGATGAAGGGCATGTCGTATTTTTTAACCTTTAAGCCTCAGGTTTTTCATCAGTAAAGTAAGGTGATGCTTTCCGCATGGAGTGCTTTTCAGGATGAAATGGAGAAACACAGCTAAAGTGCTTGGAAAAGTGTCTGAGTTTTGGCAAAGTGCTTGGTAGCTATTGGTAAATATCTCAAAGATATCTCAGAGAGTAAGGTGTCTTCAAAGAAGCCTAGAGGTAAATGTACCTTTTATGCCAACTTAATTTATGGTCAATCATTATATCCTTGATTAAAGCCAAAAACCTCCAGTGTTCAAGTTGATTAGGAACCAGGACCTGGGCCCTAGATATGTGGCTTCTAACAATTCAAACTGCCAGTGAGAGATTATGGATGAAAAACTGAAAAATACATAAAGGACAGATGGCTGGATAGAGGGATGGATGGATGAATGGATGGATGGATGGATGGATGGATGGATGGATGGATGGATGGATGGATGGATGGATGGATGGATGGATGAATGATGGATGGATGGATGGATGGGTAGATGGATGGATGGGTAGATGGATGGATGATAGGGCTGAGTTGGTCTGGCAGATTAGAGAAATCCAAATATTTTATATAAAGAACATCACACTAGGAAGAAATCTACCCCATCCAACCAGTGTGGGCCCCATGAAGGCTAGCCTCATTCTTTACATCCACAATGGTGGACATAGAATGTGGCACTAAATAAGCATCTCTTTGGTTTTGTGGACCTCAGTGCTCGACTCCTTACTGATATGCTGTGGGCACTTGAAGCATCACTTCAGCTCTCTAGACCTTGGTGTTTTCATCAAAGAAGTCATTAGATTCCAGGATCTCTAAGTTCCAACTCAGCCGTGTTCCTCTAGACGAGGCCTGTGTTTCTTTCTGCTTAGCCCTCCCAATGCTCCAGGGACCCCGGTAGCTCTCTCTTGCCTGCGGGGTAGGGGCATTTTGTTCTACTATCTGGACAGCTAGGGTGTGATGAATATTTCAAGCAGAGTGGACTGGCCAGTGGAGTGAAAGGGCAGACAAAACAAAGAGATAGTGTGAACAGCATCCTGTTCTCGAATTGCAGCAAATGAAGCCGTTTGCACACAGGACGCAGAGTCCACCCATCAATGGAACTTCAGGCAAAGAATGGTTTCACTTAAGAGAAACACAACAAAGTTGCTAGTTTCCTTAGAGAAAATCTTCCTAAATTACCACAAACATCCCCAGAATTCCCTGCAGTGAATTTCAGGATTTGGGGCCAGTTTAAACTACTCTTCAGTCCTGGGACAGTCCTTGCCCTGAAGAGCTGTTCTGTGGGAACAATGAGAACTATCCCCACCCTGGGCTGGCTCCCTAAACTCTGATGATCTTGGAGGCCTTACTGTCCCTGAGAAAAAGGGAGGAAACTCCCATTATCCCCTTTCTTCCTTAGCAATCCTTCTGAATTGTTATTGGGCCTCTTTACTCAAAGATCCAGGGAAACGATCTTTTTCATTCTAAATTCTTTGCAGACAAGGAGACCTTGGCTTTTCTAGGCCTCTGAGCCCTGAGAGCAGAATAGAATTAACCCCACAAAGTGGAGTGCACGCTGGTGGAACAGCGTTGGATGGGGAAGGCAACTGGGAATTCGATGCAAGCCCAGGCCCTTAGGATCTGAGACATCTAAAACAAGCAACTCCTGTCCGTGAGCCTCCATTTCTCAGATCCCTTTGACTCTAGTGAAATTTTGTCGCTCATTTATTCAATACATATTTACTCAGAAAAATAGATGGTGTAAGACAATGAATAAACACATGCAAATTGCCAGCAAAGGAGTAGACCATAGTACCCACTTAGTAAAGTCCTCTTCCAACAGGAAGAGAAAGCTGTAGGCACCTGGACTTGATCCCCCAGACACAAAAGAAAGCTATGAGCTCTGAGTCTATTATCTCTTTATACAATGGAAAGTCATCTCTGTTTTGATAATCTGTTGTTTCATTCTAAACAGCAGTCTAAAAGAAATGAGCCAAACTTTCATGAACTAAAAGGAAGATGGGAAGCTGACTCAAACACAAATACTCCCATTAAAAGGTGTAAAAGCCTTGCTCATTTTTGGGGTGTGTCTGGGAGCGGCTTTTGGAGGAGAGCAGAACTAAGCAGTTAAAGGCAATTACAGGTATTTTTGGAGGTGAAAGAACTGAACATCCCAATGACAGGCAGATAGGCATTTACTCTATTCACTCAGAAACTGGCCCCCAAGCTGGGACTTGTGGGAAGGGTGTGAGCCTGGAGAAACTCCAGCAGGAGGAAGCTATCATATTAAACTACCCCCTACAGGCTCCTGTGTGCTGTTGAGACACAGAACAGCATTGCAAAGAGGCGTTTTTAGGGACTGCAGGAGATGGCTCAGCAGCTAAAATGGTTGCCACACAAACACGAAAAACTGAGGTCAGACTTCAAACATTCACTAATAAGTGAGGAGGGAGGCCTGTGCCTGCAATCCCAGTGTTGAGGGGGATGGGGGAAATCTCTGAAAGTCACTGGTCAGCTCGCTCACCAAGTAGATGAGACCCAGCTTTCCTAAGAGACCTTATCTCAAAGCAGGAAGAAAAAGGATGATAAAGACATTCAGGCATCAACTTCTGACCTTGACATGCATACCTGTACCCAAGCATGCTCACATCCCATACTCACACCACACACACACACACACACACTCGCACACACGCACACACGCGCGCAAATGCCACTCCTCCAGCCCTACCACCAACTGGAAGAACAAGAAGCAGGAAAGGATGATCCTGCTGAGACAAGCAGCCTGTGCGATTGACTATAATTTTGCAAGTAAAGACAGGACCCAAAGTGTGCTTCCCACTTTGTTTTCACCAGCTACAGCCAAGGTTCCTGGGACTTCACAGCCTGCTTCGTTTGCTCAGAAAGGGTTCCAGTAAGCCAGTGCGGGTGTCAGCACTCTGAGGTACTGACCTCACCAAATGAAACGAGAAATCATTGGCTAACGTTATGCTCAGAAAGGGAATGAAAATTTTTCCAAGGGCAGGTGGAAGTGTTCCTCAAATGTGCCAGGAGCACAGTCAGGGTTGAATGGGGAAGAGAGAAGCCTAGAGTCCTTAGGATAATAACAATGATCATAATTATTACTGTTGAATGCGTGTTCCATGCCAGAAATTCTATCAAGGGCTTCATGTACAGCATCACATCAGTCCTTAAGCCACTGGAGTTAAAATTCTGTTTCAGAGATGAGAAAAACGGGGCAGAGAAGGTAAGGGCACCACTTAAGATGGCATAACTGGTGAGCAGCAGAACTCCAATCCAGCCGTGATGCCAGGACCCACACTGCTTTCTGAGGATGCATGACAACAGATGATTCTGGCAGTCCAGACTTAAATATGTGGTCTGGAGTAAACATTTTCTGTTCCAGCCTTTAGAAAAAGATAAAACATCTGGCTTTAAGAGACATTGCTCCGTGGCTGCCTGATTGAAGCTGGGGCCTTTTTCTGAATGTCTTCCAGAGGGTCTGGGAAACTTGTTTGGAGAAAACAGATGAGTTTTCCAAAGTTTTCAACAATGCAAACAATACAGAATCCAGAAGTGGCTGATGACTGTAGCACTCCAAAAGTAGAAACAGGAAGCTCACACACTTAATAGGGCACTTTTCCCATACCATGAGACAACAGCTGAAGGAAGCCTGGGGGTTACCTAATAGCGCTTGTTTGAAAGGAGAGAGTACTAACTGCTCCAAGTCTTTTGGGGACTTCTTTTCTGCTCCACCAAGAGGGCTCGGAAGTATCCACAGCTTGCTTCTGCAAACCTCACCCAATTGCCCTGTTTCTAGAAGAGGAATGCTTCTACTCTGTCTTTCACATCTGTCTTAAGTGGTCATATGCTGGCCACATGCAAATTCCCCTGTGGCACGCTTGCAGGAAACCCCGGAAGAGAATCTCTTGGATGATCCCACTCACGCAAGGACTGAGGGAACTGCGGTGACACAAAGCCAGAAGAAAGAAGATTGGAGGGAGAAGCCAGGCTGCTTGATGAGCTTCCTTCTCTTAATCATTTGTGTGTGTGTGTGTGTCACACACTCTCTCTCTCAGAGAGAGAGAGAGAGAGAGAGAGAGAGAGAGAATGGAGAAACAGTTTAAAAAGATGCTATTAATTATATGACTGACAGATATGGTGGTAGACTCATAGCAAGAGAGATTATAGAGAGAGAAATGATTTTTTTAAAAAAAACTGAACTTCAAACTTAGCCTAAACTCACCATGTCTAACCATAATCTCACCCAAACCTCTCCAAGACTAAAGTAAATCACAAACATTCAGAGAAGGGAATTCAAAATCTCATTCATTCAACAGGGATTCTTCTAGTGATTCTGTATGATAGGAGCTGTGCTACTGGGGTCAGGACAAATAAACAGGTCACATGCAGTCACAATCCCAGCAGAAGCTATGACCCAGTGGAGAAGCCAGACCTTGGACAAGTCAACCCCACAGTTCAATGAGTCATGAGAGAAACACAAGGTGTGATGGGATCCAAGAGCTCGTTCTAGCTGCAAGCCTTGGGCTCTGCCAGCTCCTACTGAATGTAGTCTCAGCTGGGAACAAAAGGATGCGCTGGGAAATAATTAACCAAGCTGCAAGGTGCACAGTCAGGAAATTCACCTGAAAATAAAGCATAAGTCATGCTGGCTCAAGAGAACCCATTTCCTTCATCATTAGATAGAGCAAAACCCGGTCTCTTTTCTTTGTACAAAACCATCACATCTGTGATGTCCATCTTTAAGCATCCTTGGATAGGGTCATAAATCCTTGAGCTTTATTTGCTTGATCAAAAAAGGAATGGAAACTCACCACAGCAAGGAGAGAGTGTAAGAGCTTGGAGGGGGTATGGGAATATGTGCTGCAAAATGATGCCCTGGACACCATGTGGCTGTAACTCTCGTTAGCTCATGTGTCTGTGGTAAGCTGCACAAGACTGGGCCTGCCAGCATTTCATCATGGATAGAGCAGATGATAACATGGCCCCACCCCTCCCTAAGGAACTATCAGCAGTGCATGGTTGCTGGGAGACAGGGAGTTACTTTCTTTAGTGGTGTAGCCACTCACAAGTTGCTGATGTCTCAGTAAATAATCTCCCAGCCATGCTCATGTGAGCAACTATAACTAAACTCCGCAAGTCACATAGAAAAACAGACTTGAGAGCAACAGGGGACTCATTAGGAAGAAGAAAGACTTCAGCAGAAGACAGAATAGGAATGAGAGGAGGGAATGGGGAGTAAAAATGATTCAAAATCATTATATGCACATATGAGACAGTCAACAAAAATTTTAAGTCCTGAAGGCCTCTCTCTAAAGCTAAATCATGCAGAATGGAGACACAGACACGAGTTCTGGAGGTATAATCTAGGATTCTAATCCTCAGAGTACACCAATTAGCTCTGACCTTGACTTGTAGTGAACTTAGGAAAAATCATTAAAACTTTACTATGGTTAGAGAAAAAAGTACAATAATGCTAACCACGAAGTTAATGTGAATGCTGGACAAGATAATGGAGCTGAAAACACTTCACACACATTAAAACACTCCAGTGGAAAAATGTAATAGGAAGGGGAAGCCTGCCATCTCCCTTGGGAGTCATCATCTCAGAGCTTACAGGAATAGATGCTCATCCAAGGTCAGGGTAATTCTCTTTTAATGGATCACTGCAGAGAAGTGGTCCTCATGTGGGGGCAGCTCCAGCAGCGCAGAGATGGGTTGCAAGTCATAAGTTTCTAGTAATAAGGTGCTCAAGCATACAAAACATGAGCCCAGGAGCTATTGCTTATCAATTATAAAAAGTTTAACATTATTCCTCAATGGTTTCTCCTTTTGTGGAAGAGAAGAAAGGATACATTTGTAGCTACTGGGATTGAGGAAAAAACATAGACCCAGTGAGCCTCAAATTGTGATGAATCTCCCACAAAACCTAGCTAAGAGGAGCAGCTTCTCAGAAAAAAGCTGGAGGGTGTGGCTCAGCAAAATAAGAAATTAGCTTTGTGTCTCTAGCTTCATCTTATATTGAGTCTCAAATCATTTGTCTACCAGATTGGTAGATACTCTCTGGGGCCTTACACATCATAGCAGACATTGTTAAGATACATCACAGCAGATATTGTTGCAATGGCAATATAGATCTAACTGAACTCAAATCTTCACAGAAATCTAGAACTTGTGCTGGAGAGGGAAGGACCAGATTCCCATCTCTAATGGATGGATCATGATTGGGTTTAAGTCAATCACTTGGCCTGAGTTTCCTTGCCAGTCATGTGATCCCATTGGTCCAATGAAAGAAAAGAGGAGTCCACCAAAGCCCTCTGGGAAAGCCGTTTCTCCACTTTAAAAGAGAGGTGTTTGTAACTAAAGCATCCCTTCTGCTGATGAACACTGGCATAGTTTTTGTGCTTGGAACTGTGGATGTCAGTTGGGGAGCATGAGGAAGACCAACGGCTGTCAGAAGACAACAAGAATAGCAGTGCACAGTTAGGAAAAGAGTGCCATGAGTCTTGGCAATACCACCGCACTCCTGGGGTCACCTGCTCTCACATTTCTTATTGTGGGGAGAGTTATTCACAGAGATGCCTGGCTGGATGCCCTGACAAGTATGGATCTAGATACAGGCGGTGGATAACAAGCATGTGGTTTGCTGTCTCGATGGGGTGTAGCTTCTGGTGGGTTGTGATAGTTGTGACACATCCCTGTCTCACCTGCCAAAGGAGATGCACCCAAGTAAGAGAGGATAAGGAGAATGCTGTCATCTTTCTAATATTGGATATGGTTGCCAACAATAGACCATTTGGAGCAGGCGCTGCCTATACCGTTGGGTAAATTGATTTTAACCTTCTGTTTCTTCAGAATTTGCCTTCCTTTGCCACTCTGACACATGCTCCTAAAAGTTCAAGTCACTTCTTAGATTCCCCTGATTCCCTTCTGCCATGGTCTATTGCAGAGCAGATATGATTATCAAGAAGCATCAGTATCCGGAGAACTTTTATACAGCCCAAAAGGGAGGTCGCCAAAGGAGGCTCATATCACTATGGGGAACTTTGACCACACTCATCAGATCGTGTTTTTCACACAGAGCTAGTGGGGTTCTGAGAAATCCAACAAATAAGGACCTCAAAGAACAAGGAATGCTGCAAATACAGTTAATGCTGCAAACACAGTTAATGCTGGTCACTTATGGGCTCAAGAGGCTCGGAACAGATGGGATCCCCTTAGTATATGCCTTCACTAGATTGTGGGTGTCTCTTTCATAACACAGGACACATGTAATTAAATAAGGGCTCATCTTTGTTTAGTGTCTATCTCTCAGACACACTGTTGCTTTCAGGAAGTACTGACGAGACTGTGCTTTGCATCTCAAGTCACATCCTCACTGTCTAGCAGATACTACAGTTTCATACATCTTGTTGACACAACCCATGTAACTATGGCCATCGACTCCACTCAGAATCCCTAAGGTCAGGCTAGATTGCTCTGGGTCTTTTGTTCTAGTTGCCCCATAAGTAAGAAAAGATCCAAAAAACACCAAATAAGACAAGCAAGAAAGTGAACAGCTCTAACACAGCAATAGTCCCCAAAGAGTATAGTCACCTACACCGTTCCCTATCATGTTACTAAGGTACTGTTCCTTCGGCTTCCTCCCTGTTTACAGTCCGGGTATTCTGAGAGCAGTCATCCAGTGTTTAATAAACTCTTCTATTAATTCAAAGAGGAGAAATGGACAAAGACTTGTCTAGGAGTCGGAAGGCCTGGGTTTAACTAGCTGGTTGTGTGACCTTGGGAAAGTCACTTGAAGCCTTGAGGTTTCCTTCCTTTAGATATCAAAGACAAGGGGCCTATATACTTTTTGGCACCTTTTCTGAGATGGTAGCATCTTTGGCTTGCAGTGTCTAGGCCACAATCACATCTCTGTTAGCGTTTTCCTTCTCTTTCTGCATTTCTCCATCTTCTGAGCCATATTTTGGTGCTTCTGTGGGGACTCGGTTCAGCTTGCACCTTTCAAATTGATTCTCAGTACTAGAAAATCAGACAACACCTCTCCCACCTGTCTCCAGCGCTGTGATTGAGTTACCCCACCAAAAGCATGGAGCCCCATCTGCGTAGAAGACCACAGTCCTCTGCCAGCCGAGATGCATTCTCATGCCTCGGGAAATGACAGAACTAGGAAGCCTGAGCCAATACGGAGCCCTCTTAGATAAGAAGTGCAAGCTCTGAGGAGATCGGTGAGAATTCCGAAGAATATGGTTTCAACGGCTGGGGTCAACCGGCAACAGGAGACACAGATAAAGGCGAAAGTTAGCCTAGGTAATAATAGCACCCTGTAGTTTTATTCACGTGCTTCAGCCTGACCAGGGAGGATAAAAACACCAAAACAAACCTACTTTCACACCAGCAAGTGAAGGTGCAGAGGTCAAGGGGAGGCAGAGGGATTATTATCCTAGGTGGTTCACACAGTATTGGACAGATAAAGCCCATAGCCCAAGGTCACACAATTACGCTTTCACAAGTTGGGAATTAGAGCAGAGCGTCCTAATCTTACCTAGGGGCTATTTCTAATAGACTTTCCATGGAGCCTTTTGTTTATACCTCAGTTCTATCTTATCTTAGCTTCCCAGGTAGTGAGTCTACTTTTTCCCTTGGGGATGAGTAGTGGGAAATTTGAGTGGCCAGAGAGAGTTGGCCAGGCTGAGCCTAGAATTCAGCTTTCATGACTTGGATGCCATGCGTTGGGGCAGTCTGTGGAATGCTGCCGCTGCCTTCACATTTGGGACGCACAGAGGAGCGCCCGGTGGCAGCTGAGAATGCAGAGGCTCCGGGGCTGATAAAAGCTGTAATTAGCATCACGTACAACCCTTTCATCTTCAAAGGCTCTCTTCCCATTATTTCTCCTATCACCCTCATGGGTGAGGCATCGCTTTTTTTGTCTTCTCTGTTTGCAGATGGAGGTGATGTGAAGGAAGGGCCCTTTGCCAGGAAGTCTGGCCTTGGTTCAAACAGGAGATTCCTGGTTGGCTCCAAGCTTCTAGCTTGACATGGGGTGATGGGAAAACAGAATGAGCATGAATCAAAAGAGAAGGCACAAGTCACTGAACCTGTCCTCTGGGTAAAAGACTATTTTTATACTGTTCTGGAAGGGGGCGGGATCACCAGTATGGTTCTTTATGTAGGCTCAAGAATGGTGAAACATGCAGGAGATCATACATGACTTTCACAAACATAAACTAGAGAAGCCTGGTGCTCTAGTATAGTGACATTGGTGTGACAAGGGGGAGCCAATCCTCTTTGTCCATGGCAGACATCACTAACAGACCACAGCATTTTTTGTATACAGATTATGCTTTTAAACACAGAACCCCAGGCAGCCTCTATGATCAGTAATAAATGTCACATGAACAGAAATCAACCTGTTACTGATGCCACCCTTCTTTCCAGGTGTCAATTGCACAGCTCACTAGAATGAAGTGTGGTTTGTCACCTCGGTTTTTATAGCCGAGGAAACAGAAACAATGATAAAGGAAGGACCATGCCCACAGCTGTTCTGTGACCAAGGCGAAGGGCTATCTGCTGTCTGCCTGTGGGTTCCCACTTCTCCTAGAGTAACACAAAGTCTGTGTGACTGGTTGGAAGTACAGACGGCAGAGCCATGGTCAACAGCTAAGGGAACGAATGTGACATGAGGCATGAACCTATCTGGGATTTCATTTCAACCAGTGGTTGGTGCGTTCCAGATGAGTATGAGCTGGGGACAAGCAGAAAGGTGCAGCCCAACTGAAAACCTTCAGTGACCGGTAGAGGGCTGGAAGCAGACTGGTATTTAACCTCTAAGGCACTTTGAAAACCTCTGTCGTAACACAGTATTTGTGATTTCTTTTTTTTTTTCCCCACTGAGCAATAATTTCTCTGGATTGATAAGAAGAAAAAATTAACAAAGATCTAGGAATCTCTTGGTAGAAACAATGAACTGCATTGTACAGTGCCTTACTTAAGTTTGTATTTTATATACATGTATAATATGTGTAAGGTGTGCATGTATGTTATTATCATTATTTCACTTTATGTGTATGGGTGATTTGCCTGCATGTATGTCTGTGTACCATACCTGAGCTTGGTACCCTCATAGCCCTTGGAGCTAGAACTACTTATTGACAGTTGTGAGCCAGCATGTGGTGCTGAGAAAAGAACCTGGGTCCTCTGGAAGAGCAGCCACTGCTCTTAGCCCCTGAGCCACCGTTTCAGCCAATATGTATAGCGCGTGTTTAACTGAGTTCATGGATCATTTTGCACTGACATGCTGCAAAGGCTCCTCGAGGGAGGCTGAGAAATCTAGAATGCTCACAAAGCTCTGAGAGTAAAGGACATAGTCGTTTCTTCTCTTCAGAAGTTGGATTTCCAGGCCCTTTGGGACAATATTGTTTGAATCATCACTTGAAGCAAGGAGTGTTTCCTCTGAATCCTGCCCATAATCCCAGGGCTGGTTTTCTTCAGTGGAAGCTGTGAGCCTGGGAGGCACTGCTAACTTCTCTGTCCTGGACCGCTGCATCTGCCCACCTCCGAGAGGAGGGAGAATTCTGGGGTACACAAGGAGGGAAGCACCTTGTCCCTAGGAGTTACTGTTGCCTGCTGGTGTTTATGAAGCGCAGCTGGGCCATTGTGCTTTTTTCTGGCATGGATTAATAATTCACTTCTGACATTTAATCTACACTGGGCACCACTTTTCAGGACTGTACGAGCATAGTATTAGAGTAGTGTTATTGTTTCCCCTGAGATTTCTGAAGCGTGGCTATCAGTGAACTCAGAGTGATGACCTTACGGAGCGGGAGTCCTGGAATGGACTGTGGAGGTCACCTAGAGTTATGTCTCTCCTTTCACTCATGGCAAGAGTGAGGAGAGTGTGGGGGAAGCATTGTAGAGTGAAGACGTCCCGGAACAAAAGAGAAGACTCATGTCTGTACTTGGGGCACTTCTGTATGCAGTGACTCTTATTCTAGGCACAACTGCCTGAGCTCAACCTGCTCTTGGGTGAGAGAGAGAGTGAGCCAAAATCTCAAATCTCTCGTTTTCCAGCCATGATGTCTCCAACACTGCCACCTCCCCCAAAAGGCAAACTCCAGCGACAAATGTCTGGTTACACGGAGCAGCTCCTTGAACGGAACTCATCCGTGGGAAGAAACAGCACTCATTCTCTCTACCCCACCACACATCTTTAACATAGGCACCAAAAAGCCAATATCTCTACTTGGAGTGTTGCTGAAAACAGGGTTTTGGTGCTGGGGGTTCACTATAAACAAGGTCAGATTGTAAGGTAAGGACTGAGTCACAGATGTAGCCAGACCTAAAGGAAATCAAGAGGCTTATTCTACTGGACAAAACCTAACAGTTTTTTTTAAACTCCTGGCCTTGCCCAACACATCAAACCTTAAGAAAGGTCCACTTAAGATGAAGAGGCTGCCCAAAAAAGAAATTTCAAGGAGTTTGAGATTTGCTGCAAGAAACACTGGAAGGCATGGGGATTGGGTAGGGTGATGGTGGTGGGGGGTGGTTCTATGGGCCAAAAAGAAAAGACAAAGTTGAAAATAAGATAACCAGAACTAACAAAAGGATCTCAAATAGTTATTGATGGTGATTTCTTCCACATTAACTGCAGGAATTTTATTCCGTTAACTGTCTAAATATTTAATGAGAGCTTACTGTAGTTGGGGAAATATGCCATAGCTGGGAGCTGCAGTATATGCAGACATGTTCGTGAGGCATGAGTTTTCCATCAGGAGCTTTGAAGATATGCAGCTACAGTTAAAAACCATTCCTTTTGCTTCATTTTAAATTAAGTCTTATTATTTTACGGATATTGCACACCCGTGTAATGTATGTGCATGTTTCTGTGTGTTCAGTGCATGTGGACATGGAAACAAGAAGACAGCCTCACGTCATTTCTTAGAAGTGCTGCACCATGATTTTTGGAGAGAGGCTCTGCCACTGGCCTAGAAGTTGTGGAATAGACTTGGTTGAGCACCTGAGACCCCCAGAGATCTTCCCGTTTTCCCGGCATTGGGACTGTAAGTGCGCCGCTCCTAGATTTTCACGACGAAGCTGAGAACTGAGCTTAGAGCCTTGTGTTTTCCAGGCAAGCGTCCTACTGACTGAGCCATCATCCTAAGAGGTTCAACTAGTAGACAGCAGAGGAAGCGAGCGCACTTAGGAATGGCTAAATGGAGGAGCCTGACTTCTAACGAGTCATGAGAAGGAGTAGCCCCATCGCAGAGATCCAATGCAAAGACAAACCGTTGGCAGGTTTCCTCTCCAACTTCACCCATGCGTGCATGACCTGTTCTCTTTGGACTTCCCTGAGTCCGTGCCCTCTCTTGGCTAGTAGAGAGACCCCAAGACTCTCTGGTAGCTACATAAATGACAATGATGCAAATAGTCCTCTCTAGGCTTCAAGTTGGAACTCATCTCTGTTGGCCTTAGCTTTCTGGACAGGGTGCAAATATCTGTGCCTGACATACTATGTTTTTTTCTTTTGGAACCTAGAGAGATGGGGTCAGGATTGTAGTGAAATGACTGTCAAGGCCAAGGGCAAGCGCCAGCTGCATGTACCCACTCTTCTCCCTTGTGTATTAGTTACGGAAGTGAACATTTGCAAACAGGTATCACTATTATCCTTTTAAAAAATGAAGTAAGGAACAGTGCCATGTAGGTCGTGGCTTGTGGGTAGGTGCTTTTGGGAGGCGCTGCAGACCTGCTTGATAGTAAAGAGATACAGGACATTAAAACAGATGGGGAATCCTGAATGAGTTCTTGTCATGAGGCCAGAAGCCTACAGCCCTTCATACAGACTAAGTCACTTGTGCCCAAAGTGACTTCTCATCCTGAGTGACTTGTTTCTCAGCCGGAGGGCCCCAGGGCAAAGGATCTTATTCCTGAGTGATGGTCACCTGCTCCACCAAACTGATCCCAGGTCACTTGGTTTACCACAGAGCTGGGAAGGAGGGCTTCCATGAGCTAACTTCTCCGAGCCCTAAATGTGAACAACCTAATTCCTTGCAGACTCTTTCCTCAGTGTCCTTCCTCCCCGCCCTGGGTACAGAGTCCCTTAAGCAAAGAATTAAGTGTGCTGTTTCTACTCATGTGGTCCTCACTTCGGTTTTCTGTATCCGTAGCCACAGTCTTAGATTATAGAAAAATATCAGTCAGCAAAGTTCACCTTTGCCCGTGGGAGAAATAATGAGGAGACTATGAACAAATCCTCTATCATCATCCATTAATTTACCTCACCAAGTCTACGCCTTGCCAGCACCTCACCACCAGCAAAAGACTAGACGCCCGTTTAGGTATCAGAATAAGTGAGCCACTCAGAGGATGAATGGGGCAAACTTTTCATCAGGTGATCTTTTCCTTCCCGTTTTTGGCAAACCCAGTCCTCTCTCTGACATCATGTATTAAAATGAAAGCCAAGGGGCTAGAGAGATAGCTCAGAGGGTAAGAGCACCTTCTGCTCTTTTAGAGGACCAGAGTTCAGTTCCCAGCATCCTATCGGGGCCTTCAGTTGGCTGTAACTCCAGATCCAGGGCACCTGACACTCTCTTCTGGACTCTGTGGGCATCTGCACTCACAAGACCTGGGTTTGACTCTCAGCCCCCCTCACTTTACAACCATGTGACCTTGGCCCATTTCCTTAAATTCTGTGCCAAGTTAACTTGTGTGAAAAGGGATAATAAAAGAACAGTTTTTGTGATATTGGTGTATAATTTAAACAAGTTGGTGTATAGAAAACAAAGAGAATGTCAGTTCTGCTTATTACAATTATTAACATTGGTAAACCTACAACCAGTCACCAGAAAGCAAATACAAAAGGTGCAGGGGCTCTCAGCACGCATGAACTTCCAGCCGTTGTCAAAGGCACAGATGCTCAAAATCACTGCTCCGATGACTGATGCCTCCTCCCTGGGGTTTTGCAATTAACCTTTACTTTCAAAAGCTGAAGACTTGAGGAAGATTCTTGAGACCTGAGTTTTGCAAATCTCCTCCTTGGTGACTCAAGCCATCCCCACCCACTTAGAATCTGTCTGCCCACACTTGCACAAAGGAGGGACACTTGCCCCCAGGAGGGCACACCCAGGCAGCTGGTGCACCCCAACCACATGGAGTTTCTGGCTCTGTGAGACTGGCCCCCACACTATCATCCCCACATCCCCGTGTTTGTCTCTGAACATTTCAGGGAAAGTAATCCCAGGGAAGGTAGGACCTGCCCCAGCTGTGAGCAACTTCGTACTGGGCAAGCTCCATGCAAAGGAAGCTGGCGGGGTGTCCTGTTCGTTGCCAGGCTTCCTGCAGATTAGCCACTTTGGGGGCATAGTAGTGTCAGTTTGGGTAGCAGGCCATAGAAGATAACAGAATCTTCTGGGAGGTGTTTCTGCCTCTCTCCCTGCTGCTGCTACCTGCCAGAAGCAAGTGTGGGTCAGAGGTTGTGTGGGCCTCTTTCCCAAGGACTCAAGTCTCAGACCAACAACTTACAAAGCCAGCCATTACTGGGCAGTGTTTCATTTTGAGGTTTAAGTGTGGGTTCGGTGTCAGCACCCCACTCGCTTCTCACCCAGCCATTCCCTAACCTGCTCCTTACACTGGCCCCAGGGCCACCAGCCACCAAAACCACAGACGGGCAGACTCTCTGCTTGGGAAGAGGACATATGAATCCTATTATAAGCAGTTGGCCAGCCAAGCCTTCTCATCACCCTGCACAGAGCAACAGCAAAGCCATCAGCGTACTGGCATATACATATAAACATACTTGCACATCCAGGGTGTCAGGCAGCATGCCTCTATACATGAGAACTCTTTTCACTATTTGAGACCTTATTTCAGTTCAACATTTCTGGTCCTCTTTGTGGGCCAGTACTGAGGTCTTGGGACTCAAAAATGGTTGAGATATAATCCCTGATACCAGGGAGTGTGTGGAGCAGCAGAAGGCCAATGGCAGAGGCAGTCTTCCCGTTCCTGCCTAACAGCCCTGGCTCCCCAAACCCTTGCTGGCCAGTTTGGAGCTAGTATGGGTTTTGTTTGTTTGTTTTGTTTTTATTTTTGTTTTTAGTTCTGAAGATCAAGTTCAGGACTTTATGCCTGCTAGGCAAATACTCTGTCACTGAGTTTCACACTAGCCCAGGAGTACATGTTTGAGAGAAATTTCTACCCGCTAAGAGAGTGAAAAGTGGGCTCAATTTTAAGGACCTTCTTTTAAAAAAAAAATGCTTGCGTCCTCATTTAAGCAGAGGTACAAAGAAAATTGAGTCATCAGGTTCTTGTTGTGCAAACCCCAAGCATTTCTCTCTGAAGTAGAGAAGATCCCCTTTGAAAACTCCACAGGGTCAGGAAGTAGCAGCCACCTGCTCCAGCTCACTCTTTCACAAGATCATTTCCCTCTCATGCTCTGGGTGGGGTTGCTAAAATGGAGGTACTGATGAAACCTCATACCTTGTCCCCAGCCCCAGGACAGACTTGGGGAAGCCATCTCTCCTCCCCCACCGCCTGTTTATTAGTGGAGCAGAGTCTACCGACTTGAGTGGG
Organism: Bramus lutescens; assembly: GCA_001685075.1. Lineage (NCBI taxonomy): Eukaryota > Metazoa > Chordata > Mammalia > Rodentia > Cricetidae > Bramus > Bramus lutescens. Next base: position 130,675 of record LOEQ01003390.1, read on the forward strand.
CACATGTCCTCTGGAGGTTCTCAGCGGGTTTTGATTCAAGATCCGTGACTTCTCTAGAAAGTCATGTCAACTCACTGCCTGGGATTTCAAGACTTCTTTTCAAATGGGGTCTATATAACCGTCCAAAGAGTCCATAACAGCGGCTCTCTATGGGTCATTGCTTCTGAAATGCCTGCGAGGGAAACATGAATGCAAGTGTCTGTGGGCTTTTCTCAATTTGCAGGCAAAGGGTGTTGCCCTGACTTGTCTCTTGGGCAAGGAGCAACCTCTCCCTTTTTGCCAAAGCTACAAATGAGAGCATGTCTAAAGGGGCAACCGGACTCCGATAAAGGAACTGACTTATTCCAGCAATAAATAACAAGATTGGTGTGTCTGACAGCTGTGGCTGAGCCAGAGAAAGGGACAGAGGAGGGCGAGGCAGAGCAGTCAAGAGTCTACCATCTGCTAGAGGGTGGCAAGAGAAGCCACTCAGGATCACTTTGTTGACTACAGGGGACGGGAACAGTGAGAGACAACACAGTATTTCCAGAATCCTCCAAAGGTGGTGAGGGGGTGATGTTAGATGATGGGGTACTCCAACTCTACCCCTGTGTTCTTGGGTGAGTCCCATTAGCTCTGAGTCTCTATTTCTCTATCAAGACAATGGTGTTAGGAAAGTACTGATATGGATGACTGACTATTGCAAGGCTAGGTAAGAAAACCTACTGTTAAACTCCACTTGAATCTGAGTAGTGGACGGGACTTCTTAAGAACTCCAGATGTTAAGTGGCAATAGTAACTTGCCAGGATTTTAAAATGGGGTACTCCTAACTTTTCAGTGATGTTCAGGAGGCATTAGAAGCCCTAAAACAAGATGGATCCCTCTTAAGCATCAATTTCTCTTAGGGAAATTAGTGTTCATTATTCTTAAACTCAAACTGGGTATATTGGGCCATAAAATACAAAACTGTGTGAGTGTGAAGGGAGGCTGTACTGAAGGTGCTAAAACATTATCATGCCACACCCCCTTTGGCCACGCCCTTCCCCTCAGCTCTGCAGGAGAGATGGTGGGACCCCCATAGTCCTCCAGAGACTGGAGAGTTTCAGGGTTGTCCTCATGCCCTAACAGAGTGGGTGGGGAAATCACCAATCCCTATCTCTCATTGTCTGCTTCCTCTTGGGAAAAAGAAGGGCTTTTTCCCCCTAAATGATCTTTAAAGTTCTCATCTCTGAGTCTTGGTCAATGAATCAGGAAATTTTTCTGGAATGAATTTAAGGAGATCTGTCATAGACCAAGAATTTCATGTGGTCCAGCGTCCCCTCCTGTGTAGGGGGAAGTTGGCAGAAAATAGAAACTTTTCCCCTCAGCTGCCTGAGTCTCCGACAGCTCATCCCTGCGTTGGAAGGAAGTGGGTGTTCTGTGAGGGCAGGGGAATAACTGAATGAATGAATCAAGTCTAACTTCAGCGGGGATGGAGCTCACTTCCGTACTTCTTCACATGAGAAGACTCGGCCAGGGCTCTAACTGCCAACGGAAAGCAGGATCCAGAAGGCTCTGGGTCAGCCCCAAAACTCTCAAATGCACTCCTCTTTCCCAACAATGGCAGGGAAATTTCCTTGCATTGTTCTCTGGGCCTGGAGGAAAGGACACGTGCCTATGGAAACTCCTTCCCTCTGCCTTCTAACCAGAGCCCCCACCGCACAGGGTGCCTGGGGGCTGCTTTGTTTATCTGGAGACACTCTTCTACTTTTTGACTTCCGACACAACCCTGGGCAGTTTCTCCTCTCAATGCACCCTTGCCCCACAAAGCTTTGCCCAGTCTCAAAGCTTCCTCATCTTCAAAAACCAGTCAATCCTAGAATGGGGGGGCAATGATGGTGCCTCTCTTCTCCACCCTGCCCTTTTTCCTTCCCTCTGCCTACCCAGACCCACATCCTCTAAGTCAGATCTCATTTCCGAGTCTCGGTTCCTTTTCAACAATTTCACAAAGGCATGAAAGTCAGTCCTAGGCAGTTACTACTACAGCCCTCAATGGCCTTGCTTCTCCTGGTGCCACAGTATGTATACAACAGGAAGGTGAAAACCCCCAGGCAGGAGGGAGCCTGCTGACCTCTAGGACCTGACTCCCCAGGGGTCATAAGGGAACCAAGGACCTGAGAGCAGCCAGGAGATAGGCTAAGAAAATACAGCCACAGCAAAAGGTGTGGGTGTCCAACCTTTCTCCTCTTCTGCAGGCCAGGTCCAGGGCTCTCTCTGCCCTTCCCCCAACCCATCCTGAATGTTTCTGCCTTCCAGGGGCTCCATTGGAGCTCTGGTTCCCTCTGGAAGCCTCTGCTGTAACCTCTGCTGGCCAGACCGCCTCTTTGCCTGATGCCTTTTTGCTTTTGTCCAGCACATGCATTCAGATATCCCGAGAGTCTAACTCTGGAGCTTAATGAACCTGAGTTCACACCCAGCACCACCCCACCCCTTGCTGTGTGAATACCAGAAGTAGTCACCTCTCTGAGCCTCTGTTCCCTACTGTTAAAAAAAAAAGAGTGCTTAATACTTCTCACCAAATCACCACAATAAAATGAGATAGCATATTTGAAATGTGAAATACCTAACATAGAGCCTGGCACAGTAGTAAAGGGGACCAACAGAGTCCTGCTGCTATTCTTAATATTACTTGTATTACTTCTGCATCAAAATTCAAAATTTATCATCTCCACCTAGCATGTCTAAAATACCAGTTGAGCACCCCCACACTCGTGTAGTTTTAATAAATTCTTGCTGAGAGGAGCTCACTGTAGGCTGAACTGCCTTCATGACCTAGCTGGCATTTCTTGAAAGAAAAATTAACTGTGCCGGTGTTAAACAAAGCATTCGTAGAATTATCTGTTTACATATAGACAAAGGAAGGGAATGCTTGGAGTTGAGCCATATTGAATACCTGACACTAACTCCTCCCCTCCACAGCCACCAAAGCCACCAACCTCATTTAGATGGCTTATCAAGGTCTCTGCACTAACGCTTGTGTGTTACCCTGATACAGGTCCCCTCTTGCTCTGAAGCTGCCAGGCAGCGAATAGGAACTGTGTTGCCCTTTGACTTTGCCCGCACTGGCAGAACCAGGGGCTGCATGTACTGGACAGCTGGTCTAATCGTTGCTTCTGTTATGTGTCCTCCTTGGCCCAGGATGGAACCTCTTGGGCACTCAGAGCGTCAACACAGAACCGGTTCAAGCTCCCACAACTTAAAGCAGTTGGTGACCAAAGCAGACTGTTAAGAGCCCCCCCAAAATCTTTCTAAGCCCGGAACTCACTCTCTTTAGCTTTCTGGGTTCCTTTCTGAAAAGATCATTGCCAGCTCTCTGGTTTGCCACTCCCTGCCACCTTGAGGACTACCCTACAGCCTTCCCCTCCAGCTCTGCCCCAGTCCCTGCCTCTGCGCTGACACCCACGGCAATCCCAGCCCTGCTTGGGGGAGTCCCTGGGCACCAGAGCCTGTTAGTCCGGACACCGGCTGCGTGCATCCAAAAGTACAGTTACTTTTGCGCCATGTGCTCCGATAAGCGCCAGCGACCTCGCCCAAATTCTGCGGCGGGCAACTTGCCCAGCCAACTTTCTTCTCCCTTTCTCCTTTTCCTTTCACCAAAGCGGCGCTTCCCAATAACAAACTGTCCGACAGCGTAACCGCAAACCGAGCTTTGCTTTGCTGAGCTCACTTTACTGTATTCCCTACCCGGGCTATTCAACCTAGGGACATTCTGCTGGAGTCCTGGGACACTCTGCGTTCGCAATCCTGGTTGCCCAGGCTAGGAGCCACTCACCGATTTGCTGCTGCGCCAGGCTCAGCTGCAAGAGGCAGAGTCCCCAAGCTGCGTGCCACCAACACTTGTCCATGGTGTGCGGGATGGAACGGAGGGATCTAGTCGTCTCTTAAAGAGGGTCGCGGGGAGCGGGGGGCAAGGAGAATGGATGGAACC